>LR749622.1:882627-912627 GCA_902729485.2 Mus minutoides | reverse complement strand
GTGTCAAGTGACCTAAGGCTAGCCAGCACTGCATTAAACAATGGGAATTTATGTTTCAACCACCAGAGAGGGCTAGGAATAGAGCCCGGCTCCCTAAACGCCATTCTAACAGAGAAAAGCAACAACTCAGCCCTGCTACAACTTAGTTCCTCTTGAACATTGTCAATGCTTCTGTCTTAGGCTTTTACTGCTGTGAACAGACACCAGAACCAAGGCAACTCTTATACAGTAACATTTAACTGGGCCTGGCTTACAGGTTCAGAGGTTCAGCCTACTATCATCAAGGCAGGACACATGGCAGCATCCAGGCAGGCATAGTACAGGAGGAGCTGAGAGTTCTACATCTTCATCTGAAGGCTGCTAGCAGAATACTGGCTTCCAGGAAACTAGGATGAGGGACCCACACCCACAGTGACACACCTACTCCAACAGGGCCACACCTTCTAATGTGCCACTCCCTGGACCTAGCATATACAAACCATCACAGCTTCCAACTGAAATATCAAACTTAATTTAAATAACCTCAAAATTAAGCCAACTACCTAGCCCCCGATATGCAAGTTCCAATGTAAAAACAACTAATAACAACAACAAACCAAGACATGACTCCTCCAAATTCTACCCATCCTCAACAAGAGTGACCTAGATGAAATTTCCAGACAAAGAATCCAAACAGCGTGACGATAACTCCATTCACAGAGATGAAAAAAAAAAAAAAAAGGCATAGACCAACAAAGCTGAATGAAGTCCCAGAGAACACAAATGGCTGAATGAAATACGGAAGTCAATGCAGTATGCGAATAGAATTCAGTGAAGACAGAGATGCCCCAGGAACAACCTGAAAAGATGCTGGGGACAGAAAAACTCCAGTAAGTGAAGCAAAGCCCCATGGAGAGTCCCCAGAGGACCATCACAAGGAGGACAAAGGATCAGGGAGGGCACGAGGACAGGGAGTGGGATCCGTACGCTCATTCGAGGAAAACAATTAACATTTTTTTTCTAAACCGTAAATGTAAGACACATGATCTTTGGGACATGGGGGGGGGGAGGGGAGATCTAAAGCCACGGGCACTGAATAAGGGATGTTCCCTTGAAACGGAAACAGCTCCTCCAGGAAGGACTTAGGAGGGAGAGAGAAGCTCTCATACCTGGGAAATGGAATCTGAGCACTCTGGAGGCTCCTCCCCAGCTGTAGAGAAGCAGCTCACAGTGGTCAGGAACCAGACTCCCGACCACTCTCCTACCTGCTGAGCTGCAGACAAGTCTCCCTGATTGTTGAACTACCTGGGAGCTGAGCAGAGGACTCTAGGCTTGCAACTTTCCAGTGAGTTCCCACCCAAGTTGAGGAGGGTTTTTCGGTGATACAGCTGCTTTCTGGGGTGGGGGTGGGGGTAGGGGTGGGGGGGTAGGAGGTGAAAGTTTCTTGCTACAGGTAATGAGATGTGTAACTAGGACTGAGCCATAGTGGGTCAGAGCAGGAATCCCAAGTCTATGGTGGTTCAAGGTGGATCTAAGCTGCAGGAGAGCGGAGGTGGCTCGCTGAGTCCATGGATTGAAGGGAATTTCACTAAGTAGAGGCTTTGGCAAACCCGAAGGATCTAGACTGGCATGCGCATCTGAATTCATAAGGTGACAAAACGATCTACAAGAGATCAAATTAGGACAAAACGGGGGCGGGGAGGGGGAGCCTGTCCACGTCACTTGGAGGCAAATGTGACAAGATCTGTGTCAAATGAACTCTTGAGGGAAAAAGGAGCTGACAGCGAGACACCACAGAAATCAATTTGTAATAAGAACTGCAAATTAATCTAAAATGTCAGGTGGGGGAGGACCATGATGGGGGAATTAGAGGAACCAAGAGGACTCTGGGGGAGACATACATCTATGGTATGTTCATTATCCTGTCTCTATGATGGTTTCAAAGGCAACAAAACCTAGGGTGTGTCCAGTATTTGTTTGTTAGTTATACGTGAGAAAGCTGGTCATTACCAAAAGAGTATGAGAGACGCTAGATGTTAACATAGAACTGTTCCAGAATGCTGTGTGTGGCTTGATCTCATATTTTGAAACTTTTTTTTTTTTTAATCCGTAGCTCATTGTGCATTCTTTTCGCGCTGGCAGGCTGGCAGCTCACAGGTAACCTTCTGCAGTCCTGGCCTGCAGCTCAGGACCTAAGAGGCTATCATTGCAGCTTCCCTCAAGCATCTGCATGGTGGTGGTGGGGTGTCCTTCTCAAGTTAAAACCTGGAAACTGGAACTGTTAGTTTGCTCAGTTAAATAATTGAATACTCACTAAGCATACTGCTTGTCACTTGAGGAGCACTCACACACTGGCCCTGAGACCACCAAAGGACTTCTAGAGGCCTGGAAACCTGCATGTGCCAGGTGAGACCTTGGGCTCCAACAGAGCGGCTGGGGGTGGGGCGAGGCTACCTAGAGTCACAGACTCTAGAGGTGGAGCTTTTGTTAATGGGCGGGGCGTGGGCGTGCGTCAGGGTCTACCTCTCGGTGAACCCTGAACTTAAACATAGCGTCTGGGGCGGGGCGGAATTGACGGAGGCGGGGCATCTCTGAGACAGCCACTTCCGGGGGCGAGGCTAGGGGCGGAGCGAGACTCATGGGGGCGGGGATTCGAGACCCTGGGGCAAGGCTTCCTGGAGGGGCGTGGCGCGGGCGTGTCCTGGCCTGTGAAGCCCATTCAGTCTCTCACTGTCTTTAGGCGGCGCTGGAGCCCGCCCACCTGAGAAGGTGGTGCTGGCGTTCGTCACGCAGAGTCCTGCACTTGACCGGAGGGCCTGCCTGGGGCTGGCTGCACTCAGGAGCGCTTTCGGAGGTAACGTTTGTGGCGCAGCACTAGGGAGCCGGCGGGGCGGGGCAAGCCGAACCGCAGGAACCCCGGAGCTGCCTAGCTGTGGAGGCAGGAGCGAAACCGAGCCCGCTCGGAACGGAGCGTGCGGAGCCGAGCCACCCCCAGCCCTCCGGGGGCTTTTCAGCTCTCCTGCCGCGTCGCCGCTGGTTCTGTGGAGCCTCTTTCAGCTAGGGTCCGGCCGTCCCCAAGCCCTGTTTCTCAGGACAGTTAGGATGTAAGATAAATTGCACTGAGCAGTTTTAGAGCGGTGCATTTGCACTGCCGTCTGTATTCATTTTTACACTTTAAACTCTGCCCCGGGTTGGCGTCCTCTCTAGTCCTGTCTGGTTGCGGGGATATGGGGCAGGCTGCTCGGTGCCCATCTAGGGATGGTCTAGGTCAACTTCTATGCACCTCTTTGCCATTCTCTCCTCTCAAATGGTGTTTTCAATCCAAGTGCATTTTACAAACTTGAGTCTTCAGGTGATGTACTTAAAAATGAGATTTATTTATTCAAAAATTAAAGTTTCCTTTGAAAGTAAATATATCTTAATACCACAGAGAAGCTTGAGCGATGCTGACTTATACAGCTAACAAACCAGTACATGTAATTATGAACTACTTAAAATTTCATGATATCTCCCCATAGATATTAAGTAAAATGTGAATTTTTAGAGTCCTTTGCTGCCTGATATGTAACCTTAGTATAGCTTCCAGTGTAACTTCTAGGAAGGGCTGCGATATTTCCACAAAATACTTTTCATATGGGCAAAAACTGTTCTATTATTAATAACCTAATAATAAAATCACTTAATGTATATAATGACTTACAGATAACCTAAGCATAAAATTATTATATGCCTTAATGATGGTTTTGTGGGTTTTTTCCAAGACTGAAAGTGAAGTCAGATGGGTGTCGGTGATTACCCCATGGCAGTGTCATTTCATTGGCTGAGCAGGAACTGTAACTTGGAAGCCACCTTCTGGTAAGAAAGTCTTGAAAAAGAAGTGATCCATTGCTGGGCAGTGGTGGCGCACACCTTTAATCCCAGAACTTGGGAGGCAGAGGCAGGTGGATTTCTGAGTTAGAGGCCAGCCTGGTCTACAGAGTGAGTTCAGGACAGCCAGGGCTACACAGAGAAACCCTGTCTTAAAAAACAAAACAAACAAACAAACCCAAAACCAAAAACAAACAAGAAGTGGTCCATTTCCTTAACATGAAAAGAAACGATCAGGCTTTTAAAATAAATGGCCCCATATATTTAAGATAGAAATTTTTTTTGTTGTTTTGTTTTGTTTTCGAGACAGGGTTTCTCTGTGTAGCCCTGGCTGTCCTGGAACTCACTCTGTAGACCAGGCTGGCCTCAAACTCAGAAATCTGCCTGCCTCTGCCTCCTGCCACCATGCCCAGCCTTAAGATAGAATTTTTATATAAACAGTTCCAAAAAAAATTTAAATGGGAATGTAGTTTGACCAAGTGGTGGTCCATATTCATAAATAATTTAATGTGATTCAATTCATATTATGTAAATAATGAACACATGGTCAAAAAGTACTTCTAAGGAATAAAAATCAATTTATCTTACGTTCTAAAAATACTGACATGTAGCTACAATGTGCTATATGAAGTTTGTAATTGAGAGAAGAGTTTAATGCTCTATTAATTTATGTGAGGAGAAAATTAACATACATTTGGACTAAATTACTGGTATCAATATAACATATTTAAGAGGTTTACATGCTTGTATTAGTACTTTGCCTGCATTGTGTCTGTGTACCACATGTGTGCCTGGTACATGTGTGGGCGCTGGGAATGAAACCTGGGTCCTCTGTAAGAGCAGCAAGTGCTCCTAACCACTGAGCCATCTTTCAGCTCCTAATAACACGGATAATTAACTAAACTGGCAATGTAATGAGTTGAATACATTGAACAATTCTTGTTATAGACAACCAAATTAATACATAACACAGTCCCTGTGTAGAGACCTATAAGATAGTTATACAAAACCTGGCTTTGGATAAAGTCTTTATTTGTCCTTACTGCTTATCTAGTAAGGTTTTATACCAGGGATAGCTTCTTTAGATTTAGTAAAATTTTAACTATTTGTAGGCTACTAAGTGAAACAGTTATAAACATACTGTATGGATTTCTTCTGTCTCTGAGTTTAGAATCCAGCCTCTGCTCCTTTACTATACATATACACACACATATGCACATGCATATACACACATACATATATATACATATACACATACATCACATATATACACCAATACATATACATATATATATATATACACATATATACACACATACATATATACTCATATACACATATGAACACATACACAGATACATATACACATAGATACACACAGTCATACACATGCACACATGTACACACATACAGCACATACATACATATACATGTGTATACACATACATATAATCACATTACACATACATATAATCACATATACACACATACACACATATACATATATAAATACATTTTCAAACATATACATATATGAACACATACACAAATACATATACACACATGTACATAGATATGCACTGTCATACATATGCACACATATATACACATATAACACATACATATACATAGATATACATGTGTATTCATGTATACACACATACACATAGATATACACAGACATACATATGCACACATATATACACATAGAACACATACATATACATAGATATACACATGTATATCTATATATACACACATACACATAGATATACACAGACATACATATGCACACATATACACACATAGAACACATACATACACATATATATATAGATATACATACACAAACACAGAGGTACACACACATATACACACACATACACATGTGCATACACAGAGTTTTTAAGAGAAGTAGCTGTAAAGAGTACATATGTAGGCTGTGCTCTGAATTGTTGCCTTGCATTGCATGACAGGTTCTAAGTTACCCATGGAACTACTGTTCACTCATATGGAGATGCTCACAGTAACTCTTCCTTTGATGCTTGAGATATAAGTTGGCAAGGGTTTTGTTTTCCACTGCACTTTCCAAGACCTAAAAGTGACCTTTGATATTTTTTTCAGTGGTTTTATAGGTCAGTCCTGCTTCTGGGATCCAACTTTATGTTGTGGTTAAGAAATGTTTCACATCACTCAGACTGAACCACAAGACAGATGTACTTACGTTGTAGATAAATATTTCAATAGCTTTGAAGGTATGTTCAGTTCTGACACCGCATTTGTATATATGTTCCTTGATTGATGGGCAAAGGGAGGGTTAAGTCGTGAATCAGAGTTACATTCTGAACTATTTTCACCTTTTGAAGCATCTCAGGATATTGTATATTTAATATTTTGTATTCTTCCACAAATCAGTGAGATCAAAGATCAATTGTTACACACACACACACACACACACACAAACACATATATGTGTGTGTGTGTGTGTATATATATATATATATATATATATATATATATATATATATATATACATACATACATACATATATATATATCGACATGTGTGGTCTTCAGAGTATTAGATACTTTGTAGTATGCCCAGTAGTTAACTCCTGGTGAGGCTTTCTGGGGGGGAATAATAACCATTCTTACATTCTTTATTAGTGACCGCAGAGGCTCAGATAAGTACATACAACCACTCTGTCCCTGCTATGTCCACACTTCCCAGAATTCTCACGCCCAAGCTGTCACCTGAAATTTATCATCAATCATGTGGTTTTCTATTAGCGTTGTGGCTTGGCTTATTAACACAGCAGCATTTCTTGCATATGCGCTGTACACACCAAGTGGTCTAATCCTCATAGCACCTTTATGCGTGCTCTGATCCCTGCTTCATAGACGACGAACCAGGGTCAGAGTCACACAGGGTTAGTCCGTGGCACGGCTGAGACTTTTCCCGATTTTCGGTTGCTTATACTTGAGTTGTATTGTCTCCCAGATTTCCTGGGCGTTTAACAGAATTTCAGCGGCGCGGTGTTTCCTTTGGGGGATGCAGTAAGGATCAGCATTTGACCATGGGGAAAACACAACTCGGGGGATTTGCCACTTTGGATGCTTTCTCTTCGAGGCTGCCCCAGCGTCTCCCCCACGAGAACACAGCCACACGCAGTTCTTCTTTGTTCTTTCATACCGTTTGCTCAATTTCAGTCGGATCGGATTGTTTACTGGTCCTTCAGCCACTGATCCTGGGTTTGAGGGCAGGCTTGTGCTTACCTCTGTCCTCCGTAGCACAAAGTAGCACCAATCAATGCGTGAAATGTAAGGTTACTGCTAGAATTGTGTCTATTGAATTACTTTCCTTTCCCGATATTATTTTATACAATTAGAGTACAAATGCTTTGTGGGAAAGTGAAAAAAAAAAGAAACAAACAGACATTTTTCTGGTACTTACAGAATGAAGAGGAATAATTTCTCTGCTGTGAATAAAGTTGTCCAGTCATCACCAGTAGTGAAACAGCCCAAACGTGGGCTCTGCTCTTCCCTCCGCCAGACCCATATGCTCTCTGTCCTTCTGGACTGGGGGACTTTACCTCACCATGTCATATTACAGATCTTTCAGTATCTTCCTCTAATAGATCGAGCCCGAGCGTCATCCGTGTGCAGGAGATGGAACGAAGTGTTCCACATTCCCGATCTTTGGAGGAAGTTTGAATTTGAGCTGAATCAATCAGCAACTTCTTATTTCAAGTCCACTCATCCCGACCTCATTCAACAGATCATCAAAAAGCACGCTGCGCATCTTCAGTATGTCAGCTTTAAGGTACAGAGCGGCTTCCATTGCCCTGTTTACGTTGCCGTGTTTTCTGTGTTTGGATCCTGGCTTTCAAGCACTCGGTAAATCCCCCGGATTTGTATCCCACCTTGATCTCTCTCTCTCTCTCTCTCTCTCTCTCTCTCTCCCTCTCTCTCTCCTCTAGTTATTGCACAGGCTGAAATTAAAAAGCTGTAATTGAATGACATTAAATTCAGGTTCTCACCGGGCTGTTATTAATTCCCAGATAATTATAAAGGGCTGAAGGCATGAAGTGCTGCTGAGTTATGTTGACACCTCTGTTTCTCCCTTTGTGAGCTCAGACATTTTATATCAAAATAATCGTTCATACTGATGAAAGGGATGAACAGAGCTTGGTTGCTGAATTCCATGAAGTAATTGCATTTCCAGTAGTTCTGATAAAGTGCCTTCAGGAAATTTAGATTTAAAATTGTCCTTGTAGGTTGATAGCAGTACTGAGTCGGCGGAAGCCGCCTGTGATATCCTTTCTCAGCTGGTAAATTGTTCTATCCAGACCTTGGGATTGATTTCAACAGCCAAACCAAGTTTCATGAATGTGCCCAAGGTAAGAGTACTGTCCTCCTTGAGAGTTATGCTAAACTTCTTTTTAAATGATGTTTGTGTTCACGTATGTGCAAGTGAACATACGTGTACATGTATGTGACTGTCAGACAGCCCTATGTGTCACAACCAGAAACCCTGTCACCCTCCTCTAAGACTTGACTTTCTCATTGGCTTGGAGTTAACTGATTAGGCTACACCGGCTGGCCAGCTAGCCCCAGGGTCCACCTCTCAGTTAAAAATGTGATACTAGATAAGCAGTGAGGAAAGATGGACTTGCTGAAGAATGACCAGTATTGTCTGTTGCAGAGACTGCTGCTGTCTCACTTAGGCCTCACCTGTGTGTCACCAGTTCCTCTCCGACATCTTACACTCTCACTCCTCTTGTCTTAGTTGCTTGTCCTGTGGCTGTGAGGAAATAACCTGTCAAAAGCAATGTAAGGGAGAAAGGGCCTCCCCTGGGGGTCTAGAAGTGTAGTCCAGCACGGTTGGTCGGGAAGTCAGGGCAGCAGGAGTTCAAAGCATCTGCTTGCAAGGTGTCCATTGTCAGGCAGCAGAGCATGCTCCATGCTGCTGTTCAGTTCCCATGCCCCCTCACAGTCCAGGAATCCAGGGAGAACTATGTTACCCATAGTTAGTGAGTCTTCTCTCCTCGGTGAACACAGTCAGACAATCCCCAGGGCACTGAGACGGCTCAGTGGGTAAGGGTGCTTCTCACCAAGTCGAAGAACCTGAGTTTGACCCCCAGAACCCATACAATGGCAAGACCAGAGAGAGAACCAGCTCCTGCAAGTGTGACCTTTGACCTCCACAAGTGGGCAGAAGCATGTGAGCATGTGTAAACATACACAAATAAATAAATAAATAAGTAAATACATACATAATGCATGCGTGCATACATGTATACATACACGCATACATACATACACATACATACATACATACATACATACATACATACATACATACAATGATCCCCAAGGGCTCCAAGGCAATTCTAGGTCCTGTCAGGTTGATAACATGTGGTGGTTAACCACATGCAGGATATTTTATTGTCTTTCCATCATTTATTAGTGCTCAGTGCCATCTTAAATGATTAATTTAGCCTGTTTATTGTCTTCTTCTCAGACTCTAACTTTGAAGAATGAGAGTCTGTTCTTTTATTTTTTTAATCACCATAAACCCAGGTTAAAATAATATTTGTTTTTTGTTTGTTTGTTTGTTTGCTTTTAAAGCACTTCATTACAGAAGTTGATAAAAACTGACCCTTGAGAACCTCCCATCGTAGACAGGGATAACTACATCTTCTCTCCTATAAACTGGGTCATGGCTCTTGTGGCCAGGCTTTCTGCCAGCCTGTTATCTTTTTAAGAGATATGCTGGAAAAAAATTGGGTCATTTGGGGATTTAGAATACTATGAGTAATCAGATGAAAACTTAAACTAGTGCTAACTAGGTACTTCCTTGTTTATAAATCAGAGCGTCAGGTTGGCCTGATGTCAGTGTCCCTCAAAATAAAACAGCTAATTCAGAGCTGATTAAAGAGGGGAAAACGATCAACTTTGTAGTTCTTGAAAAGGCGTTACAGTTCTATAATAATTTAGGAGGTCTTTAGTCCTCTACTATGTGGAAAACCATTTTTAATTAGTGTGAGTCAACATGCTTACACATTTATAAACCAGCGTGTTCATCCTAACAGAGCTGCTAGAACCTTTAATACAGCCAAAATTGATTTTGTGGAAGGAAAAAGGACCTTACCTTGGATTTTTGTTTCCACACTTTATGATTTTGCCAGAAATAGTAAATCTGAAAATGGAATTCTGCCTATCTTGAGGGCAAATCATTAATAAGCTTTATTTTTTGATATCTTCAAAACATGTAGCTATTTTTATTTACATTGTTTAAATCTGCTAGAAAAAACCCCATAAGACTATATCTCTTCATTCATTCTTTGGACAAATATTTATTGACTACTATGTGCCAGACACTGTCGTAGGTCTGAAAATATAGAAATGAGTGAAAGAGGGGAAATGTATTTCTCCTGACAAGGGGTCAGAAAAGCCCAGAGAAGAAGTCGTCTGGGCTTTGAGACCTCTGCAGCTCTGCCTCAGCTCCTCAGTTCTATTGCTACTGTGGGAAGGCCAGCACAGACAATGCAGAAAGGGAAGCACATGGCTGTGTGCTGTGCAGACTTGGTCTGTGAGCATTAAAGTCTGTGCCATGCAGTTCTTATGGCATGCAGTATAATGCTTCACATTATTTACAACCCTGTCAAAATGTAAAAACAAAACAAACAAAAAAACCTTATCCTTCACTCATGAAACAGAGAAGCAGATTCTTCATTGGGCTTGTCTGGTAGTCCATAATTAGCTAATTCCCATTCTAGAAAATAAGTAAAGAATCTCCTTTAAACACTGGACATCACATTCATACAGTTGAAATAGCTGAGGTATCCTTTACAGGATACTTGGGACTCTTCCTTCCTTAGCATTCCATTTCCTGTTGTGCTATGGAAGTTTTTGATATAGGAATGTGATATGTACATTAAGATATCCACACCACAAACAAATTAGTTCCCCCTCCAGAAGTCAAGGTTAATTTTGCATATGTAATACACAAATAGATTTAAAAATGAAAATCACATATGAGAGGCCTTTGTCAGAGTTCAACCCCACTAGCATTCCTCTGACATTAGGTAAGTATATTCACTTGAACCACTCTCATTCAACATTATGTATGAAGCCTTGGCTAGAGCACTAAAATAAGAGAAATAAATAAAAGATAGGCAGATAGGAAAGAAAGAACAAGAGAAATAAATAAAAGAAAGGTAGGATAGGAAGAATACAAATTATTCCTACTTGCAGACAGAAGGATCTTCTATCCTTAAAAGATCCCAGAGAGTCCAGAGAACTCTCAAACTTCAACAAAGTAACAAGATATAAAATCACCACATAAAAGCTGCAGCCTTTCTGTTTATTAGTAATGAAACTGTCAAGAAAGAAGAAATCAAGAAAAAAATAATACCATCTATAATACTCCTCAAAAGGCCCTGAAAACTCAGAATTAAACTTAACCAGGGAACATTGAAAGACTTCTGCAATGAAAACCTTAAGACAGTGAAGAAAGAAATTTAAGAAGATACCAGAAGATGGAAAACCTCAAGACAGAATAGTGTAAGAAGTAGCTACTGTAGCCAGAGTGATTTACAAATTCAATGGGGTCTTCATCAAAATTGCATTGTCATTCACAGCAATAGAAAAAACAATTCTATGATTCATACAGAAGCTCAAAGAAACCCTCATTGCCAAAGCAGTTATAGTCAGAAAGAGCGATGAAATTGCAGAAATTGCTTGGAACTATCATAAAGCAGACAGATAAGTCAGTGTTATCAAACATAAGACCTGAAACTGAGCTCAGACGGCTACAGCCAGCTGGTTTCCTATGAATGTCAAAAAACACACACTGAGAAAGTACAGCAGAGCTTCGTCAGCAAATGCTGGTCAGAAAACCGGATATCCCCAGGTAGAAGAGTGGAACGAGATTCCTATCTCTTACCCTGCACAGAAATCAATAGGATAGATTGTAAGACTTAAAACCGAGCTCAAATATCTACATCCACCTAATCCCCTACAGAAAGCAAGAACATACATGAAAGGAAGGACCATAGGATCCAGTTATGCTGTGCGGTAAAGTACCTCAGGTATAGCCTAAGGCACCTACACAACATGCATGCATAGCCGTGTTTACTGATCCACTGTTCACAGTAGCTAAGAAGTAGAACCAGGCTAGTTGTCCATCAATGGATGGATGAATCTAGCACATATGTGAAATATATACACAGTAGAATATTTTTTGTCTGGAAGGCTCGTGAAATCATGGTATTTGCAGGAAAATATATGGAAGTGGAGGTTGTTATGTTAACTGAAACAGACCAGACCAGGAAAACAAATACTACATGTTTTACCTCATCTGCAGACTCTCTCTCTCTCTCTGTCTCTTTCTCTCTCTCTCTCTCTCTCTCTCTCTCTCTCTCTCTCTCTGTGTGTGTGTGTATGCTTGAGATCATGAAAATTGAAGGGACCCAAGTATGAGGGGGAAGGGGAAAGAGAGGCAAACGGAAGAATATACACAAGAAAGCAGGAGTGGTGTTTGAAGGGACCAGGGCCTCAGAGACAGGGAAGATGGAGGGTAGGGAATGGTAGACAGAAGGGCGTGACCAAGAATAATGTATACAGACATATGTGCACGAAATTGCCATAACGAAATCCACTCTCTGTATGCTCAACTTGAAATCTTATATAAAAAGGTGATAGAAGCATCTTCTGGCTAGCGATACCATGACAACCTAATGAAGTCATCGTTTTTACTGAGTTTTTTAGCATTTAGCCCACTGTTTTTTTTTTTAAAGCCACTGGATTGAAACTGAGTTTTAAATAACGTTTTCATAACTTTTTTCCCTTATTGCCACGCAAGTCTCACTTTGTATCGGCGCTTACGGTAGTGTTTGTCAACTCAAAATCATTATCATCGATTAAAATTGAGGACACGCCAGTGGATGACCCTTCCCTGAAGATTCTTGTGGCTAACAACAGTGATACCCTGCGACTCCTCAAAATGAGTAGCTGTCCTCATGTTTCATCTGATGGTAGGTTGTATTTTTTTTTATATCAATTGATTGGAAGCTTTTATTATAGTAATAGTAGGTTGCTTATTGAAAAGTACATGCCTTTGGAATGTAATTTTTTAATTTTACTCAAAAGCAATCTTAATCTTCAAATTAGAACTAAGGTGCATCTTTAGAAAGTGTTTTTCCCTTCCACATGTATTCATCTTTTCTAAATTAGTGACTGCTATTTGACACTTTTATGCACGTATATCATGTATTTCCATCTTTTGGTCCTCCTCTGCCTGAGTGCACTTTTCTTCCCAGACAGCTCCCCTTCTAATTCATTTCCTCTCCTTTTTTTTTTTCCTGACCCACTGAGTTTAATGGGATTACTTTCATGAGCATGGATTGAGATTATTTATTGGCGGATGGGCAGTTTACCAGTGGCAATACTACTGAAGAGATTCTCCTTCCCCCAGCCACAGTCAACAGAAAAGAGATGCTCAGGGAGGGGTGGGACCCATGATGATATGTTGATAGGTAACCTTATCTGCTGTGAGCTCCACACTGCAAAAAAGTCATGTCCAGAAGATAGCATTCTGCAGAATATTTCCCTATCCCCTATCTCTTGCATTCTTTCTACCTGCCTCTTCTGCAGTCTTTCCTGAGTCTTGAGGGAGTTATACAGATACTCCGTTTAGGGTTGAACACTCCAAAGTCACTCATATGCTCAACTCCTTTACCAGCTAAAGTCTCTGCAGTAACTGCTTTCCACTACAAAATGGGGCTTCTCTGCTCAGGACTACACAGCACTAATCCATAAGTGTAAGATAGATATTTAGATGTCAGTTTGATGGGCATAGCAAGCCTATTCGGCAGAATGATAGTAGACACGTCCATGCCAGATCCCTACCAACCATGGGCTTTTAAACAGATTACAGCACCAAGCATCAATTCTTTTCTGTGGAGTAGGCCTCAGATTTGATTTAAAAGTGGTTGGTTACTTCCATAAGGGTCATGCCACTATGGTATCAGCAGGCACTTTTTGCCTCGTGGAGGTTGCAGCACACAGGATTCATAGCTGGGTAAGACTGGTGATCCCCACCCAGCTTCCCAAGCCTTTGGAGCACATGGAAGCATGATGAAGGTCACCTTGCCGGATATTTCAGCTCTGTTTCAGCTTGGTTTGTCTGCATCCTGCCACCAGAGCATGTTCTCCAGCCTCTAGTGTCTCCTTCGCTTTCTCTCTTGAATGTTCTGAAGTTTTCATTGATGATGTTTTTGCTTCCCCAGTTTGGTTCATTCCAGGATGTGCATGGGGTGGGCGGGGCAGTTTGTGAACTTGCTGTTTCCCTGATCCTTCCTGAGCACATTGGTTACTGGTATGTAGGAAAAGGGGATTGACTTCTGTTTGTTCGCTTTGTACCCTGCCACTTTCTGTCGCCGTTCATCAGCTCTGGCGTGTGGAGAAGCATGCCTGCCGTCTGCCGGGACTTTCCCTCCATCCTTGTTGTCTTGATTGGGGCTCCATGTGTGGCTGTGAGAAAACATCGTGATCAGAAACTTGAAGAAGAAAGGGTTGACTTCATCTTCCAGCTTGGAGTCCATATTCAGAGACATCAGGGCAGGAACTCAAGGCAGGAACCTGGAGTCAGGAAAGGATACAGAGGTCACAGAGGAGCAAGGAATGCTGGTTAATGGCTGGCTTCCTGTGGCCTGCTCAGGCTACATTTTATACACCCCAGGACCACTGGCCCAGCATGGCTCCACCCACAATAGGCTTGGCATTCCAACATAAATCACTAATTAAGAAGATTGGCCTCAGGCATACTCACAGGTCTGACGCTGGAGGTATTTTCTCAGTTGAGATTGCCTCTTCCCACGTGACTCTTGTCTGAGTCAAATTGTCAGGAAACTTGTAGCATGCTCATTTGTAGTCCTTTTATTTGCATCTCTCTCTTTGTTCCCTTTTTATTAGATATTTTCTTTATTTACATTTCAAATGCTATCCTGAAAGTACCCTATACCCTCTCTTGCATCTCTTTCTAATGTATGGTTTCTATTCCGACAGCGAGAGAGGAGAAAGTGAGCAGCCTTGCTCTCTGTTCCTCGTGTTAGTCAGAACCACTTGGGGTTTTCCCCGTTCGTATAACGTCAGCTATAGGTTCATCATATGTAGCCTTCATTCTGTTGAGATAAATTTCTCTGGTTGCCAGTTTCTTCAAGGCTTTTATCATGAAGTGTAGCTCTTATTTGCTACTTGGTGGGTTCTTCTTTTTCCCACCCATTATCCCCCCAATTTTACCTTCTAACAGTAAATAAGAGAGAAAGAAAGAGAGAGAGGTCCTTGAATCTATTTTCTTCTTCTTTTTTTCTTATTTGAACAACACTACTAACAAACCACAACCAACCCCCCATTTCCAAAAGACCCTGCCTCTCGGGGTCCTCAAATTTATACACTCCCTGAAAAAGTTTCCAGAATTCCAGACATCATACAATTGCAGAAACTATCTGCAGCTGGCAAAACCACACTTTTGCTAGAGCACAAGGCAAATCACATTCAGCTGCTGCAGATAGTCCGAAGCAGCCCCAGTGTCCCTCATGTACCCACGCCTGGGTCTTGTCACTACAATGGAGGAATGCGGCATTTTGTCAAAACCCCTTTCCAACTTGTTTGAGACAGGGCATCTTGCTTGCCACGGTGTACACCAGGTCAGATGTTCTAGGGGCTTCTGGGAAATTCCTCATATCTGGGATCCATCTAGGAGTCCTAGAATGGCAGACACAGCCACATCCAGCCTCACACGGGTCTGGGGTCCTCGCGGCAGCACAGCAAGCTCCTTAACCCCCGAGGTTTGCAAGTTTTTGGTTGAGAATTTTGGCATGCATGTTCATCAGGAAGGTGGGTCTGTATTTTCTTTTTTCTTTTCTAGTTAATTTTAAATTAACACTTCAAAGGAGTGGGTCTTCTCACGTAGACACATGGCTATTATTCTTTGTGCCTGTTTGCCTGGCCTCCTCCCTTGGCCCCCTCCCTCCACCTCCTGCCCCTCTGCTTTCAGGTCACAGGTACCCCACCTCTCTCTCCTGTTTTTCCCACATCTTCCTTATCTTTCCTAGCCCCCTCCCATGCTCCATAGATTTTTTTTTCTTCAGCTGACTGAAGCTAAGGTCATCTGGGAAATGGGAACTTCAACTGAGAAAACACCTGTGGGCTGGAGAGATCATGGCTCAGCGGTTAAGAGCACTGACTACTTTTCCAGAGGTCCTGAGTTCAATTCCCAGCAACCACATGGTGGCTCACAACCATCTGTAATGGGATCCAATGTTCTCTTCTGGTGTGTCTGAAGATAGTTACAGTGTATTCATATACATAAAATAAATAAATCTGAGAGAGAGAGAGACTTCCATCATGTTGGCCCAAAGACAAGTCTGTGGGTCATTCCTTGATTAATAACTGATGTGGCTCCACTGCCGGTGTCACCACCTCAGGGCAGGTAGCCCTGGATGGAAAAGCAGACTGAGTGAGTCATGGAAGCCAACTAGTAAACAGCATCCTCCATGATCTCAGCTTCAGTGTCTGCCTCTGGGTTCCTGCCATGTCTTCCCTCAAGATGGACTGTTATCTAGAAGGAAACTGGGACACCTTTAGGACATGCGTGCTCTCTCTCTCTCTCTCTCTCTGTGAATTTATAAACTTTGAGTGTGTTAGAAAGTGAAATGTGAAATGTATCTTTCTGAATCTGCCTGATTACGTGTAACAATATGATTTCTGGGTTGATTCACTTTGTTGAGTATGTCACAATGTCATTCTCCCTTATGACTCAGTAGAAGTCACTGTGTGTCTTGTGTGTGTGTGTGTGTGTGTGTGTGTGTTCCTCAGTTTCTTTACCCATTCCTCTGTGATGGACACCGAGGCTGTTTCTCTGTGTCAGTCCACATGGTTGCCCAAGTCTCTGGTATGCTGAGTTAGCCTTTTGGGTGGAGCGGTACCACTTTGTATCATCCTCCCTTCCACAGCAGTGTATAAGGGTTTGGGGGAAAACTTTAATTAACCAACACACAGATAATGATATATTTTAGCAGCCATTTTTTTCAGACATCATTACTTATCACTTATATAGTAAAATAATGGAAAATTAAAATTTACAAAGTCTGTTTTAGAATCAGTGCGATTCTTTGTGCGTAAGGGTTTCCCCCCAACTTCCCGCAGGGATCCTCTGTGTGGCGGACCACTGTCAGGGCCTCCGAGAGCTGGCGCTGAATTACTACATTCTGAGCGACGAACTTCTCCTTGCGCTCTCCAGCGAGACTCATGTGAACCTGGAACATCTCCGGATAGACGTTGTGAGTGAAAACCCGGGGCAGATCAAGTTCCACTCTATTAAGAAACGCAGCTGGGACGCACTGATCAAACACTCCCCGGGAGTGAACATCGTCATGTACTTCTTCTTGTACGAAGAAGAGTTTGAGTCATTCTTCAAAGAGGAAACCCCTGTCACTCACCTTTATTTCGGACGTTCAGTAAGCAGAGCCATCCTGGGCCGGATTGGTCTTAACTGCCCGAGGCTGATCGAGTTGGTGGTGTGTGCCAATGGCCTTCAGCCCCTGGACAGTGAGCTCCTCCGTATTGCTGAGCACTGTAAGAACCTAACCGCCTTGGGCCTGAGTGAGTGTGAGGTCAGCTGCAGTGCGTTCGTAGAGTTTGTGAGGCTCTGTGGCAGAAGGCTCACCCAGCTGTCTATCATGGAGGAAGTTCTGGTCCCTGACGACAGGTACACCCCAGATGAAGTCCACAATGAAGTCTCCAAGCACCTGGGAAGAGTGTGGTTCCCGGATGTGATGCCCGTCTGGTAACCAGCTACCAAAGATGCTGAACTTTCTGTTAGTAGGGTTAGCTGTTGTCCGTGTACACGAATGTAAATTTTGAGAGGAGCTGCTCAAGTAATTTAGGTTAAATATTTGCCGTTTGCAAGTTATCTTAACTGGTTGCTGCAGAATCATTTGAATACAATATAACAAATTTGAACAGAGATCTTTGTCGGTAGGACACAGACACTGTGTGTATTAGATGTTTAATAGGGTATACTACAGATGTCTAAGGTGTACATAGAATTTTCAACCTTTGCAAGCATATTTTAGCTTACTAAGTAAATTTATATTAAACTTATAACTAATATATAATTATTATGTACAGTATTAGATCCCTTTAAATGACATTTTTATGTTACAACCTTATTATTTTAATTGTATCTGGTTCATTTGGGTACTGATACATGTTTTACAAAATACTGTTGAAAATCAAGGTACCATTATAGAGGAATACTTACAAAATATTTAGCATCTTGTGATTCAGTAAGCAACTTTGAATTCTAAAGTACTTAAATTTCATTTTTAGATTAACTTGGAGGGCAGTTGACATTACGTTAAAATTCAGTAATATTCATTTCATAAAGATACAGCAAGATACTGGTTCTTACTGAAGTGCACAGTGTGGGTAAAGGGGTGAGTTCTGTGGGGTGTGTTTGGGAATCAGTGACCACTGGCCTGCTGCTGTAGATCTGGGACTGCACCTTGTCCCTCGCACAGATGGCCTGTCATTTAATTAGTAACACTGGTGGCATCCTTCACCAGCTTGTCTTCAGAATGAAGATTAGTCTTAACAGTTGCCTGGGTACTTGGCTTCATTGCCAGCTACTGTGCCTACCCTCTGCCCACCCCCATCTTCTCTGTCCCTCAACTGCCCTCTCTCTGAGCTCCCTCAGATATTTCCCCTGAGACACTTGCTACTGGAGGTCGTCCTGGAGGTTCTTCCCAGTTCCTGGGTCAGACCCTTCGTTCACATCCCGAGTTTGTGCTCTTCCTTGTAGTACGCACTGCTGTGCTGGGTACGATCTGCTTGTAGCATTATGGCCTATTTATTTCATTGTACTGCAAACTCTGCTGGATCATGATCACGGTTATTTGTGTGTGTGTGTGTGTGTGTGTGTGTGTGTGTGTGTGTGTGTGTACAGTTACTATTAGAAGTCAGCTTTCACCGAAAAGAAATGTTTATTATTTTCCAGTTTTGAGTATTTTTCATCATAAAAATGTGAGTATCCTTGCCTACTTACTCAGCGCTCGGGATTTATTGTAGTTTGTAAAGAGTTTGGAAAGCGGTCTGTCCTCACTCATACTTGCTCATGTGAGCTCTGTGAGCAGGCATCTCACATGCATGGGAGTGTTCCTCATTCTTAGAACTGTGTGTAGCAATAGTGAGTACTGGGTAAGAGCAACAAACCTTTCTCAAAGACAGAGTTCCCACCCCTGCACATCCGAGTTCCTACCACTGCACATCCGAGTTCCCACCCCTGCACATCCGAGTTCCCACTTATACCGTAAGATCCCAGAAAGCCATGCCATAGTGTAAAACGTGAAGCAGCACCACAGGCTTAACTGCAGGGAGCTGTGGTCAGGGCAAAGTGAATACTGAATGGCTAGGCCTGTGGCCTCACTGGACAATGCTGTGTGCACTTGCACAGAAGGTGACCCGGTACCATTGGTGCTTGCCCTAGAGGCTGAGGCAGCAGAGCAGGGATTAGAGAAGAGCCACCAAGATGTGGTTCTCCCTACAGCCTGGTAGCACCAGAAAAGGAAGACCCTGGCCTCTCCAAGAAGATGAGATGTTCTGCTCTAAGTAATTTTCAGTGGCCTCCTGTGGGAACCTCATGATGAGTCAGGGAGAACACAGAGTCATCTGAGTTCCATAATCCATGGCCATTCCCACAGTTGCTTACCTTCTGGGTTTGTGGAAGGAAGGACAGAGCATTTTTTGTTGTTGTTGTTGTTTTTTCGAGACAGGGTTTCTCTGTATAGCCCTGGCTATTCTAGAACTCACTTTGTAGACCAGGCTGGCCTCAAACTCAGAAATCCGCCTGCCTCTGCCTCCCGAGTGCTGGAATTAAAGGTGTGCGCCACCACGCCCGGCAGGACAGAGCATTTTAAAGACAGCTGAAAACCACACTGGAAAATGCAGTGTTAACCGCCTGCCCCCGGGGAAGCACAGCCTTGTCCTTTGGAAGCCTGGGTACTGCTGGCTCTCACCAGATGAGTGACCATAAGCTTTAGTCTTAGAGAGCACAGTAGGCCTATTTTCATGGCTGCTCATGTTAAAGATTTTGTTTGTGTGTGTTGAGAAATTCTGGGAACTTCCTGGTAGTTTTGTGGGCAAAAGTAATGGAGAGTCTGTACATCAGACTGAAGGGAACAGACACAGGATCCTCTTCCCCGTCTTTTCTTCCTGTGACCCTTGCATGGTATGGGGAGATGAGTCAGGAGGGTGAGCTTGTTTTCAGGGCATCTGCACTGCTGTTGTGCCCCTGAGTGTGATAAACTTCCTCCTGAGAGAAGTCATTCTGTGGAAATAACCTCTTGAATTAGCGACTCGCCTTGCTGTTCCATTAAATTAATTTTCTACAACGAACTAAAAGCATTTCAAAATAAAATCTTTTTAATCATATTAACTTAAAGCTATCAAACCCAGCAATGTCTGGCACCACATCTTTGAGGTGTGTGTTATAGTAACTTTTATGAAGAAAAGCGAGTTACATTGTACTTTCTCTTTTGAACTTGGTATCTGAACCAGAGAAACTCTCTGACATGGTGCACTAGAGGGCGCTGTGTTCTAGGGCTTCCGAAGACAAATGGTCTTTGTCCAGACTTAGACTTGACTTGACTTTTCTTCTTTTCTTTTCTTTTCTTTTCTTTTCTTTTCTTTTCTTTTCTTTTCTTTTCTTTTCTTTTCTTTCTTTCTCTCTTTCTTTCTTTCTCACAGTCCTTCCTTCCTTCTTCCTTCCTTTTGTTTTGTTTTTTTTCTTTTTATTAGATATTTTCTTTATTTACATTTCAAATTTTATCCCCTTTCCTCATTTCCCCTCCAACCCCCCCATCCCATCCTCCCTTCCTCCTCCCCCGCCCACTAACCCACCCACACCTGCTTCCCTGTCCTGGCATTCCTCTACACTGAGGCATAGAGCCTTCCTTCACAAGACCGAGAGGCTCTCCTTTCACTCATGGAGCACAAGGCCATCCTCTGCTACATATGTAGCTGCAGCCTTGCGTCCCTCCTTGTGTACTCTTTGGTTGGTGGTTTAGTCCCTGGAAGCTCTGGGGGTAATGGTTAGTTGTTCCTGCTATGGGGCTGCAAACTCCTTCAGCTCCTTGGGTCCGTTTCTATCAAAGCGGTGTGAATGGCAGGTGAAGGCAGATCTCCTGCTAAGGGTGTGAATGGCAGGTGAAGGCAGATCTCCTGCTCTGCTTTGTGGGCGTTCTCCTTCCCTAATCTGGGGAATCAGCTTGGTTTTTAAAATGCCATCCATATATAACTGTGCTTTGCCTCCTAAGCACCGTTCTGGAATGTTGATTAGCTGGAAAGCTGAGCCCAGCTTCACTGTTCAGATAATTCATAGCCCTTCCACATGCCTTCAGAGCCTACATAGCACTTCCTTCCATGTCTTCAGCAGGAATGCGATGCTGATCTACTGAAAGCAAATGTAATCTCTTGAAACAATCCTAACTTGTTGGACACCAGTGAGCAATACAGGAAGTCATCAGATGGGACAGTGATGGATATATATATATATATATATATATATATATATATATATATATATATATACTTTTTAAATCAAAAATGAAATTCTTGATGTACTAGTCTTACATAGATATTGTGACTTGGTGGATAATGATACAGACTGTGTGCTGACTGTGCAGTGGGTCTTTCTGCGCCTGGGAACCATCAGCTCCTGTAGCCACACGCAGGCATGTATATGCACTAGCTCTGGTAGCCACACGCAGGCATGTATATGCAGTTGCTTGTGTGACACACTATTCATTCACGAGAAGGACTCATGAACACCTGTGCCTGTACATCTGCCACTGCAGTGACTAAACATCACATGTGGCTCCGCTCTCTCCCGCCCTGAGGTATTCAGGCCATTATTTCCTTACTTTTTTCCTTAATTTGATCTCCTCTGTGTGTTCTTGGAAATTGTGCTGGTTTATCTGATTTGACCTTATAAAAAGAACATCCTGCTTTGTGTGGATTTTTTTTTTTCTTCAATCTCTGTATATTTCTATGATTTGTATATGTTGTTATATTTAGTGGCACTCCATTTATTCTGACTGCTGTGCAATTTTTGGCTCTGTAATTATGACCTGGTCTTTAAAATCTGTCTCTGTTAAAGGGCACTTGGAGTATCCCTGGTTTTACCTTGACAAATAGTGTTTTCACAACTGTTATTGTGCATAGGAAAAAAAATGGAGTCATTTCTCCAGTAATAAAATCCATTGATTGTCTTTCCTTTAACATATCTAAAGTTAGGATGGAGCCATTGTATATTTGAAAAGGACTTAAGCGAAGTTTCACGAGGGAGATTTCTAGATGATTACTCCAGTGTAGTCATGTCTTACTGACCAACTTGAAGTCAGAGTTCATTGCTTCCTTTGAACATTTATATGCTTGTGTTTTCTCTTGGGTGCTTTCTATCAGCACCATTAAGAAAGAATGATATAGAATATATCATTGGGTAATGGTATACATGGTGGTATATGGAAGTAAGTTTTGGTGTGCATATGGTGTCACTGGACAAGGCCACCTGACTCAGCTCATATGACACACTAGTTAAGGGTAGTTTCTTTACCATCCTGACACGCCTGCGTGTATGCAGCCTCACTGAGATCCTGAATATGCCTTTTTAGGGAAGATGCCACCATTCACTTACTAGGAACCTGTTACTCCTGCGGAGCACAAAAGAGTGTGATTAGCAAGGCCAGCCAACCTTATCCCTGTGACAGTCCTCCAGCTAGCCTGACACGGTAAGAGCATTGGTGAGAATACATCACCTTAGCTAAGAACAGCCTCCGGTGTTATCAGCGTGCGTTTATTACATGTGTTGTTTGAGGCCTTGTGAGCGACTCTTCATTCTTGTGTCATAGAAGGCCCTTTAGGCTCTTCCTCACATTTAGGCAGAGAAGTGGCTGGTTCAGAGATCTCAGAAACACAGTCAGGACACATGGGAGGTCATTTGTTTATTTCAGTCACTAGAACCTAAAAATCGAAAATGTAAAACTCCCTGGCCCTCCAGTTGGTAGGCCGACCAGAGCCCACCCGTCAGAGTGGTGATGACTTGGAATCAGAGTTGTACGCGTTTACACAGATCTGTGTTTCTGTTAGAATGCCCGTTTCTTTGGGAGTAGGGCATGTCCCAGTTTCTGAGATGGCTTTGAATTTAGAAGATCTGGTCTTTGTTTCTGCTTACAGGTATGCCGTGGGGTCACTGGAGTCGCAGTTTTCAATGTGTACATGTGACTGTATGCCAGGGTAAACTTTCTGCAGGGGCAGCAAGGTGCCCAGCTTCTCCCCCTTTTTGATAGAACCTTTATACTTAATTGGCTTAATGTAGAAAATTTTGACACAGAAACCTAAAAGGAAAATGAAGAGATTATTTGGGCTTCTGTAGCCTTGAGTCAGAAATTTAAAACATGGGGCTGGGGATAAGTTTGTTGGTTTAGCACTCGCCTTGGAGGCCTGGGAATCTGGGTTTTATCCCTATAACCAGTGAAGACATTGAGACTTGTAGTATGTGCTTGCAGTTTCTGCCCTGGGGAGGTAGAGGTAGATGTCTTCCTGCTGATGCACTCCCCAGCCAGCCTGCCTAGCCTACTGGCCGAACATTGGGCCAATAAGATACCTTGTTCCAAACAGCCACTTTGGGAAACGGTGTGGGCAGTATCTCCTACACCTGAAAATACATACTAGGTATGACAGCACACTGCTGAGTTCTGAGTGTGCTGGCCACTGTGGAATCTGAAACCAGAGAAGTAGCCACAGGCAGGTGGGATGCCCTGGGACTACCCGAAGATGAACCCTAATACATGGATGCATTGATCAGCTGACCCAGTAACCGCCTAGTCTGACTAAAAGAAGGAGTTATTTCGGCTCATGGGTAATTTGACTGAGAATGGCCCCTGCAGACTCGTATATTTGAATGCCTGGTCTCCAGTTGGAACTGTTTGGGAAGAGTTAGGAGGCGTGGCCTTGTCAGAAGAGGTGTGTCACAGGGAGTGGGATCTTGGAAGTTTCACGGGTCCGCTCCATTCGCAGTCAGCTCTTTCTCTTTCTGCCTTGTGGTTGTTGTCTCAGTGTGTGTGTGTGTGTGTGTGTGTGTGTGTGTGTGTGTGTGGTGTGAGTGTTTAGCTTGAAGCTCACCCATTATGCTAGGCTGGTTGGTCAGCAAGTCCCAGGGATCCTCTGTCTGAACCTCTCCAGTGCTGGGGTTAAAGGGCATACTACCATGTTGGGTTTTAGATGTGGGTTAAGGAGGTGCTACTCAGTCCTTGTGCTTGAGGGACACAGATTTTACAGAGCAGGCTCTCTCCCCAGCCTCATCATGTAGTCACATATATGTCACTTTTGTGGCAGTGTGATGGTTAATCTTGGCTGGCTGTCTGACTGGAGTTAGAACCATTAGAAGACAGTCAAAAGGATTTCCACAGAGGTTCAACAACGGAGAAAAAGCTCTTCCTAATACAAGTGGCACCATGGGCACAGGGCTCAGACTGAATAAAGGAGAAGGGAAGAGGAGCCTGGGAAGCACCAGAATTAACCTCTGCTTCCCAATTGCAGATCCAATGCGAGCAGTCGCACCGTGCTCCCACTGGCCTGTTCTTTCTGCCTGACAAACTATATATATATATATATATATATATATATATATATATATATATATATATATATAGTCACATTAAAGGGGTGGGGGAGCATTTCAAGGGACAACTCATCACCAAGCCTTTAAAGAGCTATTTCCTGACTGCTTTCTGTTGCTTAAATGTCAGCAGAAATTGGTGTCATTAAACTGTGTCTCTACAGTGATACTTTCTAGCCAAAGCCAAGATCAAGGTGGCTAAGAGACAACAAAACAATCAGATTCATCCGAACCTGACAGAACCTGACAGAGCCTGACAGAGCCTGACAGAACCTGACAGAACCTGACAGAACCTGACAGAACCTGACAGAACCTGACAGAACCTGACAGAACTTGTGACCCTAGAAAGGAATAGATGGGTGGCTTCCTAAAGCCTTACTGGGTATCATCACCTACTCATAGACACATGCACAAAACTAAGTAAATAAATGTCAAAAATTGAAGAAAAAGAAAACCAAGGTAGATGGCACCTGAGGAAAAACAGGCAAGGTTGTCCTGTGACCTCTGTAAGCACTCGTATGCATGCTCATACATGCATGTCCTCTTGCACACAGGAACCCGCACGCACACACACACACACACACACACACACACACACACACACACACACAGAGTGCAAGAGGGACTGGGCATGCATAGCCCAGTGATAGAGCTAGTGTGCATGCTACTCTAGCCTCTGACCTTAGCACCACAACAGGCACCAGAACATTCCTAGCAACTTTTTCCCTAAAACTGGAAGTTACTGTAGTGTCCATCTAGAGATGGAAGTGGAGTCCATATAACATAAGAATGAATGTGGGCCTTTGGGGATTTTACGCTCAGCTCATTAGCCCACTTCCACGATCAGGAATGCTCTCTCCTTCTTAATAAGCTGTATTTATTCATTGTAAAACAAAAAGAATGAACATGGATGTAAGAACACGGGGCAGGGTGAATTTCCCAACCATGATAGGTAATTCTAGGAACCTCATAAGAAATAGTGCAGACTGCTTCATTCCACCTATCCTTCCAGACAGGCCAGACTAATGTGCTACTGGTTAGTGACTGTCCCTGGCAGCACAGGGGACGGACGTCTGGGACGCTGGTCCTGTTCTGTCTTGTTGCCCAAATGTTAACAGCTCATGGAATTCCACTCTTGCACAGTGGACAGTTTTGTTCACATATTGGATCTCAATATAATTCAAATGAACAAAGCCAGTGCAGACCCTGGGGACCGGCCTTACCAAACAGAGGCATTCAGAAATAGTTCGAATTCAACTGCTACAGAAGTTAGTGAATTGTGGGACTGGTAAATGGAGGTGTGTGTCTGTTGTGGATATCAGTTTTGCCCAGGCAGTCTTCTAAGCAAAAGTACAGAGGGGGACAACCAGGTCAGCTGTGGAGTTAGGTGACCTTTTTACATAGACAAGCTTTGGGGACTCATGAGGTGCCTTCTGATTTGTGCTCGGGTCGTGCTGTATGTTCTTGGAAGAAACATGAAACTTCTGTGTTTGGAACCCGCGTTAAATAACTAAGCCCCGGCCCCGGACCGTGTCCCAGATCGACACTCTTACCTCTTCCAGACAGTCGAACGCCATCATTGATGGCATTTTTGTTTCTATAGGGTTTCTCCTGGCCCACTATCTTCCCCGTGAATGGTGCATATACCACAGATCCATCTGAGCACAGGACATCCACACCAGGGTGATGCCTTTGGGTTCTAGAATATAAATAAGTGCCATCAGAGGGGGTGTCCCAGGGAAATGCATGGCCAGGATTGTGCTCCTGGCACTCAGCTCCCAGCCTTGGGCGTCAAAACTTGAAGCAGCCAGAACATATTGCAGTGCCCAGGATATTTTACTCTGTTTAGCCTAGTTTTAACCTCTCTGCCCACATGCACTAATGATCATATTATAAAGATTGAATTATTTAAATCATATTTGATTTACAATAAGCCTTAGATAATAAAAACAACAACAACAATAATGTTTAAGGTTTATAATAATATTATCATTATGTGGTATTATGAAAACAAAGTGTACAAATATATTTTCTGAATCTTGACTCCTTCGGGGCCTTTTATTTTTCATTGTTGGGAATCAACCCCAGGGCCTGATGGGTACTAGGCTAGTACTGTACCACTGAACTACTCCCTTCCTCTCAAAACCAATTTTAAAAAGTTACTGTTTTAGGGAACAGTATATTGTATAACGAATATCATGTGTTTTCCACTTTTTTTTTTCTCATATCAAAGTACTTATAAACTTCATCTGGCATAAATACTTTTCTAATACAGTGAGGGACTCCTCTCAGGCATGTCAAATCTCAACAGCAATAATAACAACAACAGTAGCATCAATAATAACAATAACAACAATAACCACAACATCAACAGCAAGAACAATAATAACAACAACATTCACAACAACAATAACATCAATAACAACAACAATAACAACAACAACATTGCTTTGATTCCTTTCCCTTCTTTCTGGCTCTGTCTCCAGTGCAGACTCCATCCTTGAAGCAGAATTTTAGAAGTTGCTATAAATGCAGTCATGACTGCACACAGCATGGCTTCCAGTCTGTCAGAGGGAGGTCACCGTGGGCCCTCTAGGAAACACAGGACTCAGACAATTTGAAAAGAGAGGAACCAACCAGCTGTTTGTGGTTGCTCATACCTTTGAGCAGAGTACTGTCCACAGCCATAGCTGTCACACGTCCGGATCTCGTTGGAAGATTTGCTGGCACATATGTTAGCCCATGGTCCTGCTAGGGCTGCAGAGGAGAAATGTGAGTCGTGGGCAGCCTGTGTCTCTCCTGTATGTCTCTTCAGGACACTGGGGTCTAATCCTCCCTCATTTGGTTAGTTTCTCCTATGGATAGCGGATTCAGATATAAAACATAGTCCCGCGGCTATGTAATTCTGTGGGATATAAAATCCTTATTTATAAACATGAGCCTCCATTATATCACTGCTTGAAATCGTTCATGTATACAAGGTATATATTGTGCTTTTCAACGTTCCTTTGTTTGCTACCAGACCTGGGGACCGCTATGGCTTAGCAAAAGAAAGGAGCACAGCTTAAAACTCAGACAAACCTTAGGAAACTGTGCAGGAACTTGGAAATGTTTTATAATTGGGTCTAAGAGTGGCATCCAAGCAGACGTTTGACTCACAGACAAGCCATACTCTGAGCGCACCCACTTCACGCAGCGAGAACTAAATCTCATATTTGCAACCATAGAAGTGGATACGCAGCGAGAACTAAATCTCATATTTGCAAACATAGAAGTGGATATTTGAGATGGGATCAAAAGTGACAAGCCACAGTTAGCCTGAAGTGAGACCCAGAGGATGCTGGGAAGGGAACAGAGAGGATTGTGTGAAGGTTCCAAAGAGTAAACACCGTCAGAGGGGCTGTCTCTCTTACCATATGCTGTGCAAACTTTTAAGTGCAGCTTACCTTTTTAATATGATAAGTAATGTTAGTTGTATTGAATCCCTGATTTCCATTATTGATAGTCACAGGGGTACCGTTAACAGTTTTAGCCTCTCACTTTGAAGCAAAAGCAAGAGCCTGCTGATTTAATGATTGGTTTTCTTTAAAGCCATTTTACTCTTCACTAATATATATGCTGTGAAGAAAAGCTACAGAATATGGCCGTTAAGTATATTCATTACTGTAACTCTGA
Source organism: Mus minutoides (assembly GCA_902729485.2). NCBI lineage: Eukaryota > Metazoa > Chordata > Mammalia > Rodentia > Muridae > Mus > Mus minutoides. The sequence goes on along the minus strand of LR749622.1, from coordinate 884,360 downwards.
ATGTGAGTCTCAAAGCCTTCTAATGCGGAGCTAAGCTTCAAATGAATGCTATGATCAGGCTATAGCCGTGTGGAACCAGCGTTGTCCAGGCATCTGAGGAATCTAGTGAGCAGCCTATTCATCTGTTGTTTGTCTTGCCTGCTGGGAGCACCAAGGGGACTTTGCCTTCATCCCATTCCTTTGCATCAGGAACTTCCCACATCCAATATTCACTTGAGACTTTCATCTTCTAGGGTTTTGGGGGAGGAGGGGTAGGGCTTGGGGAGGTGTTACTGATTAAGTTCCAGGCCAGGACTGAAGGCTTGTCTGGAAGTCTCCCTACTCCCTGTGTTTATATTCCCTGACTGAAGAATCAGGGAAGAGATGCTGGAGAAATCCACCTGTTCCATCCACTACACCATCCCCTACACCATCCCTGCCTACTCCAACTTTAATTGTTAATACCAAATTTTATGTTGCATTCTGCTATGATTGACTTTAAGTCTACGCCTGAAATCTGGTATATAATTCCTAAGTTAGCCAGGATTCTAATGTTGTCCTTTTGGGACTTACCAGAGGAAATCAAAGCAGCTGAAATGAGGATGGTTATGGGAAACATCTGGGTTTTGTTTCTTGTTTCTTCCTCTAGTTAGACCTGCTCCACGCACACAGGATCACCCAGGCCTGAGTCAGTCTTCTCTGGTAACTTATGTTTCTTCGAGATCTAGTAAGAGACACAGAAAGCAAGATGAGTCGGGTTAAATTATAACATTCCGTGGAGAGCTGTCTGATTGCACAGAGACCTCGGCCAGCCAAAGTCTTTGATCTGGAGAAGCAGCCAACGCTATCAGAAATACTGACTAAATATTAACAGGAATGATAAAGCTGGATGCAGACTGATGTCTTTTGGTTGGGGCTGGAGAGTAAATGGTGATATTGTTGTTACCGTCTGCTGGAGGTCTTTCTGTGGATCCTGCATGTTTCAAGAAAAACTGTCTAGTAACACTAGAGAACTCTCACCAAGAGCAGCATACATCTTGGTGTGGTGGGTTTTCAATCATCCAATTAGATTTCATCTACATAAGATTTATAGATAACACTGACAGTGTGATAAATTATGTTTGTTTCTTTTGAGCATGTGATTTTAAATGCTTATAACAGGAGAAACTAATACCCAAGGAATCTACCGATAGATGAAACGATAGTTGAACTATGAAATAGGCCATTCAGTGGCGTATAAGAGCTTAAATAAAAACTATATATATTAATAAAGTTAGATCCTAAATAGACTATTGAATGAAAAAGCACTTCTAAAATTATGTATCATATTCTATATCCTTTCTTTAAATCTTCCAAACAAAAAGAGTTGCCCTTCATGAATGTTGCACGTGTAATAATGATACAAACACACACGGCACAGGCTGGAGAGGAGTGAACTGTGTGGAGAGTCACAGTGACCTAAGCTCTAAAATATTTTGTTTCTGAAAAAGAAAAGTCACTGGCAACTCCGCAAAAACATTAATTTGTCAATTATTGGAGACACAGATGCAACATTCTCTAATTCCCTCTGTACTTTTTATTTGTAATTACATTTTCTGAATTGGAATTTTCATATATAAACTACTAGCTCCTCCCTACCGTCCACGTCAGACGAGGACTGGGCTTTTCCATGAAGCCCCTTCCCTTGCACACCTGCTCAGTAGCTCTAGAAAACTTGTTGTAACACTGCCACATCTGCTGCCACACCCTATCCT
>LR749622.1:810127-877627 GCA_902729485.2 Mus minutoides | reverse complement strand
TTTCATATGCTAAATTATGTGTTAAAGTAAATAGTATTCTTTCTTGCGGCTTTTCCAGACATCCATATTATGTTACCTCCCTCCTTCATCTTCCTGAATTTACCTCCCCCCCCCCTTGCCTAAGGACTCTGCACTTTCCCTATTCCCTGTCGCTTCCCCATACAGGCCACCAATTATGGCAACCCCAATCTCTGTCCAGCAGAGATGTGGGAATAAACGACACTCATGCCAAGGCAGGTTCAGAGCAGCTGCAGCCACTTCTCTTTATTTGGAGGTTTCTCGCAGCTTTCCCAGCTTTCTGCTTCTTCCTCCTTCTTCATCGAACATCTTCCAGTCATCCTCAATCATCATCATCCATCCTTCTGGGACTGCCCACAATTTATCCTCTTCCATTCACTCACACCACCCAATCATAGACGCACACGTCCAAGGCAGCATGCAGGATTGGCTGATAGAATGGTATCTCGAGATGTTGTGCTAACCTCTCCAATGAGTTACACGTGCTGCTTTTACTGTGAATGATTGAGACTGGGATAAACAAGCGAGGTCACGGGGCTTAGCATAGAGCCAGGGCACCATCTTTGGCCCATGCGGCCACGCCCGCTCCCCACAGTTCCCCTATCAGCTCACTTATATCTTGCTAACCCCTCTTCCCATCTCCCTGATGAGATTACTTGTATCCGGCTGTCCTGTCTCTATTGCTCCCCCAGTGCTCAATCCTGGCAATGGTCCTGCTATACAATCCTGGTTTCTATGGTTACAATAGGTTATGCATTCACGGCTGAAGATTTGGGCCTAGGAGCCTCCAGTAAGGGAGAAATGCAACGCCTGTCTTTCTGAGTCTGGGAAACCAGTCTTTCTTCATCTGTTTCCCAGTTGTTGGATGTGTGGGTTGGTCAGCACCTTCATATCAGTATCTCTGATCTTTTATTTGACCTGTAGTTTGAAAGCCTTTGAATAAAGATGGGGGGGGGTATAAACATACCTTCAAAGGACCAAACATCCCAGGCTTTCTGCTGGTTCTCTCTCAGAAGAACCTACCGAAAGGTGTCAGACCACTGGCTTCTCATCATGTGGGTTCAAAAATCTAAAATAAGGCCAGAGCCTCTCTAACTATAAAGCCTGCCTATCGTAGTTGTAGTCATTGTCAGAGAGTCAGTGGGTGCACATTTCTTCTTCCTTGGATGTACATGCTTTGGACACTGGGGACTTTGTTGTAGTGATGAATCCCTACCCTTTCTACCAAATCTTCCCCTCCCTCCCCCAGACAGACACACACACACACACACACACACACACACACACATACAAATAAAACAGAAACAATTTTAAGTATGGGGAATTAGTGGGACAATTTGGGGTGGTAAAATAAAAAGAGGGGAATTTGATAGGAAATAATTTTAACATAGGGAATGACGTTCAGGCTTTCTAGTGGATGTAGGTAGTCAGCTTACCCTAGAACCTAACAACCATTTCCCAGCAAGCCATTTCTTTTTGTATTGTTGAAATGAATAATTATAGATGGTCAGGGTCGTGGCCCATACAGCAGAATAGAGACCAGGCTTGGCTTACTTTAAATTTGGTCGTAAGTGATGGGAGGTACCACAGTCTCTTGATACAACATATAGTTTATTCATACAGTGCAGCTTTGTATCATGGGTAATGTAACATTTCACGGTTGGAGTGATATCACAGGAGATTTTCTGGCCAGAGGCCCCTTTAGAAAATTTGTCTATTTCTAGCTGGCAAGAGTGCAGGAAACATGCCATGGAGTGTCCAAAGCAGCCAAGTGTCCAAAGTGTCAAGCCTTGGGATCTGTCAAACTACATTGATGTTAGCATGGAGATTAAAGTCCACTGGCCACCCCTAGTAGAGTAGAATTTAATCCAAAGTCTGACTCTGAGTTTTTTTAGTGCCCAAGTCTTGGATGTAGAGAGAGTGATTCAAGTGACTGGGAAGCAAATTAATGAGCACAGAGGGTGACAGCTTGAAAGCCAGGTAGGTAGATCAATAATAATTATGATGTTCAATGGAGACAGCTCCTATAGAACATAGAACATACTTTCTATGACTCCAGTTATTGGGAAAGTGTTTTTACACCCTAAAGGCAAAGAATGTAGAGCTTTTCCTACCACTATTGTGGTCCAGTGTGAAATTGTCCCCTTCCCCATGAAGAAATGGAATAAAAATTGTTCTGTTCCCCACTAGAGGTCACCAAACGATTCAGAACCTCTGGTGTCCAGACTTCCTTTTCTGCTCAAAGGCTCCTCTTTCCACAGTCTGTCCTTGGAGGCTGGCCAGGCAGCACAGCAGCTACAGATTAGGCAGGGCCAGTCAGGCTGTCCTTATCTCTTAAAAATGGGGGGGGGGGTGTACCTTATGTATTAAATGTCTGTGTCTTTATACCTGTGACAGATTTAGTTTTTCAATTGAGATGTCACAGGACATAAAACGTATCCTTTCAAATTTTATAACACCTGGCTTCTTAATATCTTCACAGAATCACAACACAACTCTCTTTCCAGGATGCTGTCATCGCCTCTAAATAAGATACACACTATCAGCCGTCCTCCCTCCATTGCCTCCAGCCACCCACCCCCATAACTAGAATCTACCTTTCCCTTCTATGGTCTTTACTCCTTCCGGATATTTTACATGAGTGGAATCATGTAAGCATGGATGTTTTGTGTCTGGCTTCTTTCACTTTGAGTATTGTTTCCCAGGTCCATCCACAGTATAAATGCACCACGACTGTCATGAATAGTTCACCTATGAGCTCTTAGATTCCATTATAGATAGTTGTGAGCCACCATGTAGTTGGGGGGAATTGAACTCAGGACCTCTGGAAGAGCAGTCAATGCTCTTATCCGCTGAGCCATCACTCCAGCCCCCTCTGTGTACAGGTTTTTGTGGGGATAAGGTTTCAGCTTCCTTGGGTGTGCACATAGACACATAGAGGAGGAATCGCTGACACAACTGTGTGGAACAAGGTGAGCTTTGATCTGCGCTGAGCCCCGTGATGTCCGAGTCTGGTTTTCCCTCAACTCTGCCAGTACTTGCCTCCAGCCATCTTCTTACAGCCCTGGGTGAGAGGCAGAATTTCAGGTTTGTACTATAACTCCTTTTGCCTGCTGACTCATGACGCTAGGTGTATTTTCATGGACCAAAGCATACCAGCCCTTTCTTTCTCTCATTTGGAGAAATGAACTACAGCTGCCATGTTGAATGTACAGCTTACTTCTAGAATTGTTTTGTCTTCTCTGGCTAAACCTTTATGGCTGCTGAGCTTGTTATGTCTTGCTTATTCCCACTCCCACCGACCACCTTCCTGTTCTCGCCTCCTAAGAGTTTGCTCTCAATCTCACGTAAGCAGAATCATGACTTTGACCTCCTGTGCCTGACTTGTTTTACTTTAGTAAAATATCCTCCACGTCTATCCATGCTGGGCTAATGGATATTTTAAGACTGAATAATGTTCTACCAGGCTTCACTTGGTCGCTGGTGCACATTTCGATTCTATTGACTGGCATTTGATTGTATCTTTACTATTGTGAGTAATACTGCATTAAATGTATGTGTGTGTGTGTGTGTGTGTGTGTGTGTGTGTGTGTGTGTGAACGCTCCATTGAATATGGAGGTACAGGCGTCTGAGACCCTGGTTTCAATTCTTTTGGGTGTTTACGTGGAATGAATGACTAAGTCAGATGGTAGTTATACATTTTAAATAGCGCAGAGCTGGAGACATGGCTCAGTGGTTAAGAACAATGGTTATTCTTGCAAAGAATCCAGTTTTGATCCACAGCACCCACATGGTGGCTCACAATGATCTGTGTAACTCAAGTTCTGGGAAATATAATACTTTCTTCTGACCTCTGCAGGCTCTTCACACTTGTGGTACATATATATATATATATATATATATATATATATATATATATATATGCAAAATACCCAGGCCCATAAAATAAAAATAAAATATTTTAAAATATTTTGAGGAACTGCTACACTGTTTTCTATTTCACCAAGATCACATAAGGGTCTTTAATTTCTTTGAGTTTATTGTTTTTTATAATAACTATCCTGACAGGTGAGATGATATCATGGGCAGGCAGTCAGGCAGACACACACACACACACACACACACACACACACACACACACTTCTCAGGAAGCATAGCTAAGTGGAATGAATGTGTGTGGACCTATCCACTGTGTGCCAAGGGCAGACAACTTCAAGGAGCCTTCTAAGTTTCTGGGTCTCCATTAGAGCTCCAGTATTAACACTCACACACCATTGTCTCCTGGTGAGAGACTGGAGGATTTTGTCTCTGGCATGCTTTCATGGCCAAAAGATTCTGGTCATAGTTAGTACCAAACAATGCAGGGCACTCAGTACCGTCCCGATACTCCAGCCTATCCAGCAAGATTCAGCACCTACTTGTTGAAAGCTGGTCTTTTCAGCTGAGACTCTCCTGTCTTCAAAACTCTGCCTGGGATTTGATTTCTAGAAACTATTCCAGAGCGTCCCTCACCCTGAGTCCCAGCAGGCATGCCTCTCACTCAGCTTCCCCTGCTGCTGAGACTCTGACCAACAGAAAACAAACAATTGATGGCCGTCTGGGGAAACACAGACTTAGCTTACCTCACACCACAGTGGGCACTGAGCTTTGAACCCAGAAATTGCACCACACGCAGATGCACCACTCTTGCCAACGGTTACAGCATACACACTCTTGGCCCCACTGCTCTGATCAACTCAGAGCAGCTGAACGTCTTGAAACGAGTGATAACTCCACCATGACAGGGATGCTCATCTGCTCAGGGATCAGAATGCTATTCTAGCTACTGGCATCTCCTAAAAATAGAAACTGCCAACAAGAATGTCTTTCCTACTCATGACTGATCAGAAATCCGGTCCACGAGGCACTGTGTCTGAGTGTGGGCAGAGGACCGAGCTCCACGATGAAGGATCTCCCAGTAGGGAGGCAGGCAGACCAAACAAGGTCGGTACCTCAGGGGGTAAAGCTCAGGGGACAGAATGGAGGATGAGTGTGAACCCAGTAGCCAGTTCAGCCTGTGACACATTTCAGAGCTAGCGGTCCTTCCCTGCTGGCCTATTTCTGACATCCTGCTACCTCCAGGGAGACCTGACCTTACCCTGGGAACATTTCTGATGGAGATTAACAGAGGGTGTAGATGTGTAATCGCTGGACAGTCACAAACATTCATGTCATGGCTGGGTATGTCATTCCATGGCTTTGATCTGTTTTCAAGGTTTACTGCAAACATGTTTTATGAGACGTTAAAGATTTGAGAGACTCCTGCTGTTGCTAGATCAGGGATATCAAGTGAAGAAACCCCGTTAGACCTGAGGCTGCAAAAGGAGGTGACCCTTATGTGGGTTGCCTGGCTTCAAGCAAGTCTTAGCCAGGCTGTTGGTGGGAAGTAGAACCTTCCAGGAAAATACAATCTTTATGCCCTAGAGGCATCTTCTGAAAGCCAGAGGGGGAGGGAGAAAGAGAAAGAGAAGATGGAAGAAGAGGGAGAGATTGAAAGATAGGGAGAGGATAAACAGATTTTTAAAAAATTTTGCCCAGGCACTTGTGAGGGCAAGCAGGGTAGGCAGACTGGAGAGCTAGAAAGAGCTAACTCTGCAATGTGAGGTCCAAAGGTGTTCAGGAGGCAGAATTTTCTCTTTTGAAAGGATGCTTTCAACTGATTGGATGAGCCACACCTCATCTTTTAGAGAGATATGCTAAGTCGGAGTCTGTGGATTTAAATGTTAATCTGAGGCAGATCTGGGGCAGGACAGATGGCCTAGTGGTCTGCCAAATCTGACAACCTGAGTTCAATCTCTCAGACCCACATGGTGGAAGAAGGGAACAGACCCTAGGAAGTTGACCTTTGACTTCGCACTCCCTGTGCCAAGTGTTTGCCTACTCAAGTATACACTCTTAGACAAATAACAAATGTAACTATTAGCTTTTAGAAAAATGTTTAAATGTTAATCTCATCGACAAAAAAAAGTAACTTCTCAGGCACCTTCTTCCACTGGGGTTTGAACAAACATCTGGAAATTATGACCAAGCCAAGAAGACACGAAATAACCATTGGGCCACGGTACCTTTGCTTCAGATAACCTATGGGTTTGACTTGGAGTTGAGCTAGAACGGGCCTGCTGCAGGAGCCTGACTTGTGGGTGTCACCCTGGGACTTCCGTGAATTTCATTTTGTTGATTTCATTTATCTAATTACTATCTCAAGGATCCATAGGGTCTGTATAGTTTACCATGGTCTACTAAGTGTCAGGGGAGAAATAAGACAGGAGGAGAAACTGTGAGCTGGGAGAGCATCCCTGACTGGGAGAGCATCCCCGAGACAGCTTCCAGAGTGTCTAGAGAGCCCTCTGCCTGAGTCCTTGTCATTTCCCAGGAGCAATGATAGGGAAGAGAAAGGCCTTCTGGAGAACCACGGGGAAGGCACGCTGAAGCAGGCAGGGGGGATCCCACAAGGAAAGACCAAGAACTTGGCCCCAGGCCTCCTCAGCCCCAAAGGAAGCCTCCTCAGCCCCACAGGAAGCCTCCTCAGCCCCACAGGAAGCCTCCTCAGCCCCAAAGGAAGCCTCCTCAGCCCCAAAGGAAGCCTCCTCAGCCCCAAAGGAGGCCTCCTCAGCCCCAAAGGAAGCCTCCTCAGCCCCACAGGAAGCCTCCTCAGCCCCAAAGGAAGCCTCCTCAGCCCCAAAGGAAGCCTCCTCAGCCCCAAAGGAGGCCTCCTCAGCCCCAAAGGAAGCCTCCTCAGCCCCAAAGGAAGAAGAGGCACTGCAGGAAAAGTCTGAGTCAAGTCTGAGTCGGAAGAGAACCTTTCCTCAGTGACTTTTGCAACTAGTGGTTTTTGTTCTTTTGTGGATCAGTAGCAATTATTTTGAAACATTTTTTTTTCTGTTGAAGTTTCTTTTTTTTTATTCTCTAGCAAATTATGTTTGCCTTAAAAAAAAATTAAGGCCAACTTTGTCTTGCCAAGGTAGAAGGATTTAGATTGCATATCAACCCTCTATTAACGACCCCGGGGATGAGGGTCCTCGGTGTTTCTCTCAAAGGGGGACAGAGCACCTTTGTTTTACTGCTTGCTGCTCTGTTTGCTGCTAAGCTTTGCTTGACCACAGCTGGAGCTCACACAAGCCACAGCTGTTGGACCTTGACCCATGGAAAGCTCTCACCTACATCCACACCCCCCAGCCAAGAAGCACAGTCTCTCTGAATGGCAGCCAAAGCAGCATCCCTGAGACTCCCCAAGGTCCGTGTGTGATGAAGGTTTCACCGCGTGCATTTCCGGCTGAGCCCAAGCAGGGAATAGCCAGAAGGAAAGTGGTCTATTCCTTGAGAACCTACTAGCAGAGTCAGGCTACCTAAAGATGGAGCCTGGTCTAAGGAAAGGGTGTGGGGGGTAGCAGGGTAGAACAGCCCCAGACTTCTAAGTAGATAGACAAGGAGGTGACCAGAAGGATGGGATTAAACAAGGTACAGACTCAAATGCATCTGGTAATAGGGTCAGCTCACAGTGGGGCCCTAGGAAGGTCCCTGCCCCTCCCCACCAATGAATGTCTGCCTGCCCAGGAGTAACAGCAAGAGGAGCAGCAAAACCAGGAGGTTGTCAGCAAAACTGTGAGTTCTAAACCCAGCGAGAGCACAGGTGACATCAGAAAGCCTGGTCTTAGAGAGACAAGCTACACAAGACCTTCCTGGATACCTGCTTTCTTCCCATGGAACACGTCTTTCCTGCAGAGTCCCTGTGGGTTCGACATTCCTGTGTTCCTTTCTTCCTTTCCCTCTACTCAAAGAACCTTCCCACCTTCTTACACCCTGGTCCTGTTTGCCCCATACTTTTCTTCTAGCTGGCCACAGGTTTTCACCGCTATGAAACAGTTTTCAGCTGCCAAAAACGTTTTTTATGAGGCAGTTAAGTTCCTTCAAAACCATAACCCCATGTATATCCTTCAGGTGTCTCCCGTTTCTCTGTGAAAGTGAGCTACTTGAAGGATAAGACCAGGGTCAGCCCCTGTGCTTTGCTCTTAATGTGATCAAGTATTTGAGCACGATTAAACTTTCTTTCTGTGCGTATGTGCAGGTGTGAACTCTGGTGTGCCCACCTGGGCTAATCTATGCATGTGGAATCCAGAATCCAGTGTCACATGCCTTCCCCTGTTGCTCTCCACGTTACTTTTTGAGTCAGGGTCTCTCTCAGAGTCTGGAGTCATCGTTTGGGCTACACCCATTGGCCAGGAAGCCCCCAGAATCCACCTGTCTTTCCCACTCACACCATGCCTGCTCCCTAGGAGTGAAGGCTCGCACTGCAGAGCCTGGCTTCAGTGGGTGCCAGGATCCCGCAATGCCCGCGGCCTGCCTCCCGACCCGCTCTCCCCTTTAATGCCTTTTAAGGTGTCAGTTGCTTGTTCTGCAGACGCACCCCACTGCAGTGGCGCATTCATTCCAAGCTTACTTTTGTCAGTGTCTTTTATATTTTGAGTTTCTATGTGTGCTGTCATCTTAGGATGAGAAGTTAAAAATATTTGACAGACAATTTTTCCCTCCAGTACTGTTTGTTTACTAGAATGAATAAAATGTTCATGGAGAGGAGATCCCAAGCACTCATTTGAATAGTTGCTAAGTTGCAGAACTCTAAGAAGGGCTCTAAGATTTTGCCTTTTATACTTCCTTAGACTGTTGTCACAGTAGCTTGCTTTTTTTTTTTTTTTTTTTTGTCAGAGCACAAATAAGTAAGAGCAAGGTTGTGATGAGCAGCTAGGGTTTTGTATAGAAGGTAATGTCTTTCATAGACCTGACCGGGTATCAAGAAGCCACCCCTGTTGCTTCTCCCTCCGTTTTCCCAGCTGCCTGACAGAACTTCTGTTGGAATGCCTGAGCCAGACAATGGCCACAGCTCAAGGCTCCACTAGTGGGCGCCATTGAGCAGACCGTGAAACTTCCTGCTGCTGCTGCTGCTGATGTACATGTTTGGATTTTTTAATTAATTAATTAATTAATTAATTAACTTTACATCCTGATTGCAGTCACCCTCCCCTTCTCCTCAGAGAATGGAAAACCCCACCACCTCCCCCTAGATACCAGCTCATCCACCACCTCCCCCTAGATACCAGCTCATCCCAGCACATCAAGTAGCATTAGGACTAAGCACATGCTCTCCTTCTGAGGCCAGACAAAGCAGCCCAGCGAGGGGAAAGGGATGCAAAGGTAGGCAACAGGGTCCAAGTCAGAGACAGCCCCCACTCCAATTATTAGGGGAATCACATAAAGAAAATATCTTGAATGAAGTAACCCAGACCCAGAAAGACATGTATGGTATATACTCACATAAATTAATATTAGCCATAAAGTTCAAGATAACCATGCTGCAATCCACAGACTTAAAGAAGCGAAGTCACAAGGAGGGTCAAGGGAGGATGCGTGAATCTCACTCAGAAGAGAAATAAAACAGACATAGGAAGTGGGTAGAGGGGGGGAAATGGGTGGGAGAGGAGGTAGGGAGGGGAATGGGTGGGAGAGGAGGTAGGGAGGGGAATGGGGTTTGGGATCAGATGTGGGGAGAGCAGGGTTGGGGTAAGAGGGCTGGGAGAGAGAAGGGAAATCAGTGGGTGGGTGGGGTGCATCTCTGGGACAAGCCAGGGACCTGGAACAGGGGAGGCTCCTGGGAGGATATGGGAGTGATCCTATCTGAGACTCCTAGTAGCAGGGGGATAAGGACCTGAAGTGGCCACTTCCTATAGGCAGACAGGACTTCCAGTGGAGGGAGTGGGACACCAATCCACCCACCAAACCTTTACCCCAAATTTGCCCTGCCTACAAGTTGTGCAGAGATGAAGATAGAGCAGAGACTTAAGCAATGGCCAACCAATGACTGGCCCAACTTGAGACCCACCCAATGGGAGAAAGCCAACCGGGCACTATTAATGACACTCTGCTATGCTTGCAGAAGGAGCCTAGCATAACTGTCATCTGAAAGGCTCCATCCAACAACTGATGGAAACAGATGCAGAGACCCACAGCCAAACATTAGGTGGAGCTCAGGGAGTCTTGTGGAAGAGTAGGGGGAAGGATTGAGGGAGCCAGAGGGGTCAAGGCCACCACAAGAAGACCCCACAGGGTCAACTAACCTGGGGCCACAGGGGCTCACAGAGACTGAACCACCTACCAAGGAGCCTGCAGAGGCTGGACCTAGGCCCTTGAACATATGTAGCACATTAGGATCTTAAATGACCCAGGATTGTGAAAGTTGCTGGGATAGCTGGATCCATCAGCTCTTCTCAAGGTCATGCTGGCCTGACCCTCTGCTTCTGGGTCCTACTGACAGTGGAAGTTTGCAGTTTTGATACTGGGTGTGTTACCATTGAAACGGTTTATCCCTTTGTGGGGAAAGCTGGTCTGCATAGGTTGCTGCACCTGTTCCCCTTTAAGAAGGAAATTAACTTATGGCTGCATATTGAAGGAAAGTGGTAGTCCTGAACAGTTTTTACAGACCAGAGATAGATAGATAGATAGATAGATAGATAATTGATAGAAAGAGATAGATGTTAGATAGATGATAGATTGATTAATAGATGATAGATAGGTGGATGATAGATAAGAGATTGATAGATAAATAGATGATAGCTGCTAAATAGATGATCGATGATCTATTGATTGATAGATAGGTGATAGATGATAGATAGATAGATAGATAGATAGATAGATAGATAGATAGAGATGACAGATATGGGGAGGCTTGAGTTGTTTAAATTTAGAGGGGAAATCATATTTGGGAATCTTTAGTATTTCTGGCAAATCTTCTCCATATCCAGGAGCCCTTCAGTCCCTAGGGCAAGGCTGGACAGCAGAGACAACCTTAAGGCAGATGTGGGTCCAAATAGGCTCCCCAGATGCTCTTATCTTGCTTCTCTGCTCCCCTGGAAATGTCCTTCATTCCCCCCTGTACTGGCATCTCATAACATGCCAGGCCCTGGGCACCTTATACACTGTCTCCGGCTCTGTGCTAAGGAGCCAGCCCACCTGGACTCAAGCCTAGCCCACTCCCCAAGAACCTCCCTGGGGAAGAGACAGGCTACCCTGCACCTTCCTCCCCTCTGCTGAGGTTGGGGATAACATCAGAGACTCATTCTATTCGGTCAGTGTTGTGGTTTGGATCTTGAATGGCTCTGAAAAGCTCCTGTGTTAAATAAAGGCTCTCCCCCCAGCAAGCTGTTCTTGAGAGGGGTGATATTCAAAGGCCTTGAGGGGCACTGAGGGGTGCCCTTGGTGTGGGACTCCCAGCTCTTCCTCTGTCTCCAGTTTTCACACCCTAGCCTTACTCATTCTTCTATACCATGATGCACTGCCTCACCACAGGCTCAAAAGCAATGTGGTCTGTGGACCATGAACTGTGACACCCCCCACCTCAACAAACCTTTCTCCTCTATAAGCTGATTCTCTCAGGTACTTTCTCACAGTAACAGAAAGCTTACCAACACAGGGAGACAAAGCATACACACCAGTGAGCACAGTACCCGGTCTGCAGAGGGAACCTGGAAATGTTCACTGTCGTTCCTGACAGTTGTATATGTCCATTTCCTGCACACTGATATTCAATACAGAAATCTTTCTAAATGTTCAATTTCACATAACATCAATGAATTATTAAAAGGATAGATATAAGTGTGTCCATAACTGTTGTTTACCTTCTTAGTTTTTGTGAGCTGGATGTATAAAATCAAAATTAAATAGCTATAAAAAGAACTATGATATTCTTTGATTACATTTTTCCTCAATGCCTCTCTTCAATCTCTGATTTTTAAAGATAATAAAGAAACCCAAGAAATTAGTACAGATAAAAGGCATTATCATATTTCTTCTGTAGCCCTTTTATTTTAAAGTAAAAAAGATGCTGTTTATGACTGACTAAATGGTCCTTTCAACTTTAATCTGGAGGAGATAATTAGCTGCAATCACTTTTTTATTCCCCAGAAAGGAATAGTGAAATGTTTGACTTCACACATCGGCAAACATGTTGTGGGTGTCACTCAGAACTAGGCCTGAATACCAACTTGTAATATATCCATATGTGTGCACAGGGCATGAATTCTCCTCTTGACGTTGGCCAAAATTAACACATCAAAGCCCCTGCCAAAGGATGCTCCAGGATGGGCTTGGCCTTCAAAGCCATATATTCAGTTTGGTGCACTCCAAACCTGAGTGTAGGAGCTGGGGCTATAAATAGCGTGCCCAGTTGGACAACAGTGTTGCCATCCTGATGAGATCATTTCCAGGAAAACATTAAAATGCATTAATGGGAATAACATCTGGCGGCCCGGCAGTAGCCTTTGATTTAGGAAGCTCTCTGTGCTGTGCTGCTAACTCACTAACTTGAGAGGCAGTGGATAGACGAAGAGCTCGCTTGATTAACGGTGTTTATCCCCAGCCCATCTGATTCCACGCCATCCCACAGCAAAGGAACACAGTCTGTGGCTTACAGTGTTTGAGCTGGGATTTCTGAACTTTATGATGGTGTAAAAGCACTAATGCATTCAGCAGAAACCGCGTGCCATATTTTGAGTTGTGATCCTTTCCTGGGCTAGCGCTGTGCGGTGTGACGCTTAGTGGCAACCTTATGTGAGTTAGGTGTGCTATGAGCAGAAATAGTATTTGCAAGTTTTATAAAGTGCTTTTACTTTACTTTTTAAAGTGTGTGTGTGTGTGTGTGTGTGTGTGTGTGTGTAAGTATGCACAGGGCCAGAGGGAGCTTCAGATCCCTTTGGAGCTGAAGTCACAGGCAGTTGTGAGCTAACCCTTGTAGGTGCTGGACCTAAGAAAGAACAGTGTGATGCTTTGTGTATGCTTGACCAAGGGAGTGGCACTATTTGGAGGTGTGGCCTTGTTGGAGTGGGTGTGGCCTTGTTGAAGAAAGTGTGCCACTGTGGGCATGGGTATAACTTTAATTTTTCCAAACCTTATTTTTAATGATGGTTCTTAAACACTTGAATCTTCCTTGTAATCCACCACCCACCACTAGAGAATATTAATGAAATCCAGTGACTTAGATCCATGTGGATCCATCAGTCCTCCCAGAGCTGCCCCGTGTGCCCTCATGAGGCCCAGTCACTGAGCAGACCTGGCCATTTTTACCCTATGGTGAGCCTGGTATTTATAAACTTTCTGTAGAGGCAGAATGCAAACATGAGGTTTTAACTGCAGAAAGGAACTCTGTTCGCTGAACCCAGATTCCCCAGTACCCCTGCAAGCCAGGGCGAGCTGGAAAGAACTTCAGAGACCGAGATGACGCAACGTGAGCGACATCCCCGCCATGCTTGGCTTCTGTGTCTGCTGTGCAGCCCTTCAGGCTTCACGGAAAGCAGGGATTGGATTGTGCGTCTCTTCTCCTCGAGTCCAGGAGGAGATCTTGATCCCCAGAGCTGTAGAAAGTCTGTTGAGACAAGCCCAAGCCACAGATCTGATCAGTCCCGTAGAAGCTATGAACAGGCGTGGTCCTTCCATCATCCAAAATGGCTCCTCTACTATACTTCATCTCTACCTGGTCCTCACCCTATGGAAGCCCCTTTCCAGTCCTGGTACCAGCTGGATCATGTAAGACCCCCTTACTTCCTCCCTATCTAAGAAACCCAACTTGAGTGTAAAACTGGGAAAGATGAGGATGCTGAGCTGAGTGTGGCTGTAGATTGTGCTGGGGATGCTGAGGCTCCACCCCCCACCCCACAACCACCCCACACCCATCCCCCAGAATTGTTGAGTCAGGGTGTTTTCCACAAACTTCATGGCATGATTTTAAGGTAGGTGACCCCTCTCCCAAGGCGGTTTGTTAAAACCCGTTTGTAATGAACTGGCTAGTCTGTATGTTGGTTCTTCCGTGGCCTTGCTCTGAGAACGTAGACGACTCACTCTGTACCCCTGAGTTTAATAATTTGTTATCAGGAAACGGGGTTACCAGCTCACATCAGGTCCTCAGACGCTCTGTGTGAGTGTGCAAAGTGAGCACACCTGCTATTGCCTGCCCTGAAACAGCCTTGTCTGTAGTGTGGTCTCTTGCCATGCAGGCTTTACCAGATGTTCTAGGCTGTTCAGAACAACACTGTTGCTATGGTTTCAGTTAGACCACTCCTACAGGGTTAGGTGCTGAAGATGGATCTGTACACATACACCAACATCGCCCTCAGCTGTTGGTACTTTAATGGAAGGTTGTGGATCTTGGGTGCAGCTGTGTGAAGGGTATACAGCTCATGTCCTGGTTCTGGCCACTCTCTGTGCCCTGGTAAATCACCTCATGAACTCCACCCCACCCTCTCCTGCTCTCAAGGACAGTACAGCTCTCAGTGCCTGCCCATTCCAATGGAGTAACACTTCAGAAAACAGGTACCAAACCAGCCTTTCCTCCATGAGGTTGTGTCTGCTGGTCATGGTGACAGAGCAGTGACCGATAGCACTTTTATTTTTGATTATCTAGGGGTTTTAAGACAAGGACTCACCACATAGCTCTGGGCTAGCATCAAATCTGTCATATAATCCGTGCTAGTGTTACACTAACAAGTGTTCTCGTTGGCCTCAGCCAATGCTGGGTTTGCAGGTGTGTGCCATGATGCTCATGTTACAGCAACGTTCTTTGTGGCCATGTGTGGGGTAGCCTTCATGTGACTATTCATACCACCCTAGTGCCACAGCTTTGGGGGATGGGAGGGAGGTGACATGGGAGTCTGAGAATGACCTCGGAACTGCTGGTTGGCGTTTGGTTTGCGCTTTTCTGGCTGTCCCTGAATGTTGGACAGTTGGCTCTGGGTGACTTCAGTAGGAGGAAGCTTGTAATTAAACATTTTTGTTTCTGACCTGGACTCCCTTTAGATTCTCTGAAGCCTGGTGTGGCCCAGTAGTCCCAGCCTGCCAATAGAACAGTTGACAATCATCCAAAAATTGCTGTTAACTCAAGATGGCCAATAGAGATAAGGAAATCAAACCATTGTAGCTCTTTCTGGTTCTTAGTCAAAGCATGATTTATCATCTTTAAAGCAAAGGGTGCATTTTGTTTTTAACAGTCATTTAGAGGTGGAGTGTCAAAACGGAAGGATAAGGCTAAGAAAGGTACATGCTAGCTGCTCATGGAAACTGGCTGCAGCTGATGCCTGACTAGATTGGATGGCACACATTGTAATCATGAAGGTATTTATTAAATACCTGTCATATGTGTGCTTTATACCAGGAGTGAAGATAAGACAGAGAGTCCAAGTCCCTTCCTGTCCAGTATAACTGTGTTCCAGGAAAGAGCTATTGCCTCCCTGGTGTGATTTTTCGGTGGCTCATTACTTAGGATAGCAGCTGGAGGGAAGGAGACATGAGTCTGGCACAGTCAAATGGCAAGGGCCTTGGCCCACATCAGGGTCCAAGAAGAGCTCTGAGAACATGACCTTTGACCCCTGACAGTGTTCATACATTATGATGCAAAGGGGCAGGTCAACCTATCAGTGCACAGGAGAGGGAAACCACACAGGGTTTCCCAGAGCTACACGAGGGGTTCGGGATTCCATCCTGGTTGTGGTGGTGGTGGTGGTGGTGGTGCACCGGCCATATTTAAGCAGAACACATCTGTGTCTATAGCTGTGGTTTTGAAAAGATGTCTCATGTGCTGTGAGACAAGGAGACTAGACAAGGAGACTAGAGAAAGTCAGAGGCTGCCTTCCCATCCCCTGGCGTCTGATAGACAACTGATGGCTTTACCACATCCATTTCTTTGCCCAGAGGGTTCTCCCATGAGCTCAGAAAGCCACTCCCCAAACATGTCCTAAGACAAATCAAGTGTCCCCGCCCTCCATCTCCCCCCACCCCCCATGGTACCGCCGTTCCCTCTTGATCATATTTTCAAGCAAGTTTTTCTCTGGGTTTCCTATCCATGTTGGGAACAAATGGCATGCTAATATGTTCAACTGATCCCATATGTGGTAGCTTTGGAAGGAGGTGACAGACTGTGTGAGGGAAGTTATGGGGCAGTGGAGAGCATCCAGTATCCATGGCAATGTCATCCTGTTTAGCAAACACACTAAGAGAGTTGATGCTCAGACAATCGAATGTAACATAGAGGTAGACTGAGACAGGTCCAAGTTCACAGCCAGGATTTTCCACTGGGGCATGGTGAGATGAAAATGGCCTTCATATACTTTGTGCCCTGGACATCATTGTACTCATGAAGTAGGCTTTCCCAGACCATGCCTACGTGTCCAACTGTCTCGTGTCTTTAGGAAGTAGCCACAACTTGGGACAATATCAAGTTTCAATTAGAAAATAGTCTCCAAGTCTTCTCACTGCAGTAAGTTGGAACATGCCTAACTCACCAAATATTTCATCTTTATTATTGGTTTTGTGTGTGTGTGTGTGTGTGTGTGTGTGTGTGTGTGAAGTATGTAAGTCCTTTAAGACAGAAACATTTATAAGAGAAATAAAGCCTTCTGTGTAAACCAGAAATACTTAGGTAATGTGATCAGCTCTGATGGGACGCTGAGTCCTTGGGCACGTCTCCCTGGTGATGTGGTGGCCATGGTATTCATCAGAACCCCCAGTGTCCAACATCCTCTGCACGCTGCGGCTCAGGAGGAATTACCTGAAGTTTATGTCTCTTGAGCAAACTTGGCCCAGGAGAAAAGATCAAAAGCCATGGCGTGACGTGGTTCTCTGGTGGAAAACGGAAGAGTTGTGTCAGTCCATTCAGAATGCTTGGACGAAGCACTATAAACCAGCTGCTTATAAACAACGGCTATTTATTTATTTATTTATTTGCAGGCTGGAAGCTGGGATTTCCAAGATCAAGGGGCTGGCAGATGTGGCATCTGGTAAGCAACCAGCTCACAATTCACAGATCGGAGCCTTTTCACCATGACCTCGCATGAGCCCCTCTTCCCATTCATGAGCCTTTTAGATCCATGATCTAACCACCTATCAAAGGCTCTGTTTCTAATACTATCCTGCCGGGTGGGAGCGGGGGTATACATTCAGACCTCAGCAACTTGCTCTCATGATGGTAAAATCTACACATTTTATTTTTACACATATAAGGAATATCTAAAGAAATTAGAGGGTGACCTATTTTCTTGAGAACTTGAACGTTGAGTTGCTCCCAAGTGGTCCACCCTAGTGTGTGTGCTGCAAAGCCCAGAGGATAACTCTGGGCTTCTAAGTTAGTGACCAGTCTATAAAGATCTGTGTAGTTATAGCAACAAAGACCATGCTTCCTGGTTAACTTTATGATTAGTTCATGGTTGGTGTGTGTGTGTGTGTGTGTGTGTGTGTGTGTGCTTTTTCCTGGTAGTCTGTGTTAGATCTTCAGTAAGAACATTTCTGTTTGAAATGCTATAAAAATGTAAAAGTTGTGTATTACCAAACTGCCCTGAAGGCTTGTGATGTTCAGGGTTATCCTCCCACTGGCCACCCCCAGTTCAGCTGGACCGCTCACCAAAGATGGTCACAGCTGAGCTGATTGACTGTTGACGTTTATCTTAGAACAAGGCAGGTAAGGACAGGGGACCTTCTCCTGAGAATCCTGCCAACTGTTTGCACGCAGTTCTGGCCCCAACTGCTTGTGGCCTCAGGATCTCTGAGACATAGGTGAGGAAGGATTAGAGGAGGGGACTCTAGCTCCACAGTCATGGGAGAAACATCATGCATGCTGAGTGCAGACCTTCCAGTGTGGCTACTTGGCTGCCAGTGGCACCTCCCACTATGCTGTAAGTGAACCTAACACTTCCCCAGAGTGAACTTGGGTTAAGGGGTGCTTTGGTTTGTCCTGGAAACTTAGAAGGAAGGTAGACATAGTTTATATCTCCCTGAGGGAAGAAATTTTATCAATACCATGGCTAATTCATTGCAGTGTGTTCCCAAGTCTATGGTTGGGGGGGGGGGGTGATTCAAACTGCCTTCTGGTCTTCTGGTCACCTAGATATATACTTTGAGTACGCAGTGTGCTAGGGAAAACAACGCGCCTCCCACAGATCACCAAGCAGAACTCACAAACCAGTCTGTGACAAGCGCTCAGCTGATGTTTGAGATCATGGAGAACCCGGGAATGCTAGCACCCTGCCCTGGTCTGCCTGTGAGAAAAGGCTGGAAGGCCCACTCTCTTTTCAGTGATCGTTGGAATTACTCGAACCAGAAAAGTGATTTTTTTTAGCTAAGGACACTTTTTTCTTGTCTACCGTTCATTCTGCCAGACTGAAAGAGGCTATTTGAGGCGGTCTCATGCAGAAGGACTTGAGGTAGGCTCCTGTGGAAGGAGGCTCCTTGCAGCCAGGACTAAGACAAGGAAGCAAGTTCAGCCTCCTCTGCACCCGCACGCTCAGAGGTGGTTGTCCTGCCTCTCTCCTGTTAGCCTGCAGTTCAATCTCCCAGCCCAGGAGGGCGCTCTTACTCACCAGAGCACCTAGGCTCATCTCAGCAAAGTGAAACAACCTCCCACATCTCAGCGTTTGGCTTAGGGTGTCTTCTGATCTGTTTACCCCCAGACCTCTCGTGTCAGGTCTTCATTTGCCAAGTTACAGAGAGAAGAGTCTCCGGTCTTTGATTCTGCCGTATTCCACTCGGTCATGTGAAGGGGGCGGATGGGGTGGGGATGAAGACCGGGGAGCCAGAGGCCACGTGGAGCAGGACATAACTCACTTTATCTCAGCAATGCAGGCATTCGTGTTTTCGAAGAGCATTCTTCCTCCCTAGGAAAGAACATCTGGAACATTCTTCCAAAGGAGGATCAAAACAATGACTTCAGATGAAGCAGGCTCACTGGAGTAAACACAGCCCGGAGGATCCCGCGAAGCCCGTCTGCGTGGCAGACTCTGCCAGAGAGCAGACTCTGGGGCTGGGATTTCAGGCCAGCTCAGAGTCACACCCCCCACACTCTCTTGAAAAAGGCTCTGCACCCATGGGGCACTACTGGGAAGGGCCCTAGGGAAGGGCTCAGTTGCCACCCAAGAGCAGAAGGGACCCCATGACAGACAGGGCACCTACAGCCTTCTGCCCTGTGGCCCTAGTCCCTCCTCTCAGAATGCCTGCATATTCGGCCATCTGCCTTGTCCTGGACCAGACAATAATCACATTTGTTGACTAAAAAACAGCCTATCTGCAATATAATATTCCTTTCAAGCAGCCACATTGCTCTATCTGTGGAGCAGGTAGAAAGTCTGCTCGGTGTCACTTTTCTGTTCAAATGCAGTCCTAACAGAATCCCAGCTACTCGGCAACATCAGCTCCGAATGTCTCTATGACTTATGTGACCACGTGGCCAACTCCATGTCTAAATGCAGATTCTGAGCGGGTTCTCATCCCAGATACAGTGAAAGTTAGGCATCTAGGTCTGTCATCTGGTTTGTTTCGTGTCTTAGGACATCACACTGTCAACCAGATGCCCATATATCCAAGTTTGTTATTTCGGTCAGTGACACACAATGGCTTCAGATGTATATGCTCCCAGTAATTAACTCTGAATAGAGTATTCTGCATTAAGTCATCCCATGACTGCTGTGGGCAAGAGAGAAGCAACAGGTTCTATTAATTCCACTTGGCAGCTGGGAACTCTTAGTTACAACAAGTCCAAGCAACCAGTGCTCACATAGGTATCGATAGGGATGTGCGTGCGTGCACACACACACACACACACACACACACACAAATCATATACACTCTCACACAAACTTATACACATACACACATATTCACATGCACACATACACACACTAATGCACACACACACTTACACACATAAATATACTGTACTGGCTGGTTTTGTGTGTCAACTTGGCATAAGCTGGAGTTATCACAGAGAAAGGAACCTCCCTTGAGACAATGCCTCCGTGAGATCCAGCTGTAAGGCATTATTCAGGGCATGCTGAGGGGAGTTGAGAGAGTAGTAGAGAGAGAGAGAGAGAGAGAGAGAGAGAGAGATTGAAAGAATGAGAGAGCAGAGGAGTAGAGACTTATTGAGCATGTGGAGAGAGAGGGGGGAAGGAAATGGGGAAAGAGGGGGAGAAGAGCAAAAGTGCAGAACAAGAGCAAGAGCAAGAGGACATTTTCTCAATTAGTGATCAAGGGTGGGAGGGCCCCTTGTGGGTGGTGCCATCCCTGGGCTGGTAGTCTTGGTTCTAAAAGAGAGCAAGCTGAGCAAGTCAGGGGGAAGCAAGCCAGTAAGCAGCACCCCTCCATGGCCTCTGCATCAGCTCCTGCCTCCAGGTTCCTACTCTGTATGAGTTCTAGTCCTGACTTCCTTTGGTGATGAACAGCAGTATGGAAGTGTAAGCTGAATAAACTCTTTTCTCCCCATCTTGCTTCTTGGTCATGATGTTTTGTGCAGGAGAACAAATCTTGACTAAGACACATACTTATACATGCACACACACAAAGACCCATACACACATATATATTTACACACACAGCACATATACACATACTTATTCTTTTTGGTGGATATGTTAATCTCAAACACAAAAACTGTGTTAATAAAATAAGAAAAGTGTCTTTCTGCTCTCTCAGGCCGCATCCCCAACCCTACCCCTCATTCATTAAGATCTCAGTAGAGATGTCACCTAGGAGAGGGAAGAGGAAGGTGCCTGTTGTCACTCTCATCAATACTAAATCAGATCTGCTGGTACCTCTGCCCTCCACACACACTACTGCACATACAAGCACACACACACACACACACACACACACACACACACACACACCAGGGCTTGAAAAGGGAGTTTGCCCTTCTGTCTTCAGCCAAGTGAGGACAGAGTTCCTTCCCTTCAGAGGATGGTGCCTTGCACCATCATGGAAACAGAAGTAGCCCTGCCCTGGCATCTGCCCAGTAGCTGCCTTGACCTGGATTCCCAGCCATCAGGAATTCTGTCATGTATCAAATCACTCACACCCCATCCAAGCCCTGTGGTACTCTCCACGGCAAGTTCATTACACAGAGGCCAGAGGAGAGGGATTGGCCTGCTCCCATTACATCTGCAGTGTTTTCCTGCAGGCAAACTACAGCTAAAGGAACTGAGGCATGGTATGGCATCCCCTATCTTTCCAGGTCCTGATTAGTACTCAGGGGCATTGCATAGACATAGACTTTTGGTCCCTTCTGTAATTCTGCCAACATGGTTTTTCCTTTTATTTCATTTCTGCACTTGAAAGAGAGAGGCTTGGGGCTGGAGAAATGGCTCAGTGGTTAAGAGCACTGGCTCATCTTCAAGAGGTCCTGAGTTCAACTCCCAGCAACCACATGGTGGCTCACAACCAGCCATAACTGTAGACCCAGAGGATCTTGTGCTCTCTTCTAGTGTTTAGACATACACGCAGACAGAAAACCCATATACATTAAATGAATAGATAAGTAGATAAATAAATAAATCTTTTTTTAAAAAGGAAAGAGAGAGGCTTGGGGCTAGCTGCTCTCAGCTTCTGCTCTGTACTCCCACTTTGGTTGTCTGTCCATCTTCATTTTATGGTATGGACTTGGGGTGTAAACATTATGTCCAGTCATCTCAACCAAATTACATCCTGACAATCATGGGCAAAGGAGACTGGGAATCATGGAGAAGAGTGCATGCTGAAGGGATGCACAGGCAGGGGACAGCAGGCAGCTCTGTGTGAGGGGGCAGTGTCTGGAGTTCTCCTTGGAACCATGTACACATTCTGTTTTCCTGAGCAGCATGTAACTGCACTTCAGTGTATCTACAAGTCTGCTGTGGCCAAGAAAATGGGAGTGAGTGCAAAGCCAGTGTGTGTGTGTGTGCACATGTGTGCCTATGAGTGTGTGCATGCATGTGTGCCTGCATGCATGTGTGTGAGTGTGTGTGTATGTATGTGTGTGTGCACATGTGTGCCTATGAGTGTGTGCATACATGTGTGCATGCGTGCATGCATGTGTGTGAGTGTGTGTGTATGTATGTGTGTGCCTATGAGTGTGTGCATGCATGTGTGTATGCATGCATGCATGTGTGTGTGCATGTTTGTTCATGCTTGTATGTGTGTGTCTGCATGCACATGTGTGTCCATACTTGTGTGTGTCTGTGTGTTCATGTGTGTATATGAGTGTGTGTGCATGCATGTGTGTGAGCATATATGAGTATGTGTATGCATGTGTGTGTCCATGCTTGTGTGTGTGTGTGTCTGCATGCATGTGTGTGTCCATGCTTGTGTGTGTCTGTGTGTACATGTGTGTGAGTGTGTAAGCATATGTGTGTGCATGCATGTGTGTGAGTATACATGAGTGTGTGTGTGTCCACATGTGTGTGAGTGTGTGTCTGTGTGTGTGTGTTGTCTCTGCCATTACAGCTTGCTTGTTGTGAGAAGCTAGCTGCTCCATCAGCCTAGACCACTGAGTAAGGGTAAGACAGATGCCAAGCAAAGCTCTTCCCATCCCACCGTAGACGGGACATGAATCACAAGTTGCCTGTGTTGTTTAGAAGCCCTGAGATCTGGAGCTGCTACTGTAGCCTGGCATAGATGATACAAAGAGGGACCTCATCACTGAGCCATACTGCCACCTTCTCTTTTTCCCTCAGGATGCTCATCCTCACCAGGATAGTAAGAGCCAGCCTTCATGAGAAGTGAGTGTGCTGTTGTGTAACAATACATTTATTATCCTTCAAGCACAGCCGCCTACTGGCTGCCTGTGAAAAGATGCTCTCTCCCACCCTTGGACTTCAGCCTTCTTCACAAATAAACTATTTTTGTTGAAGAACACAAAGTGTAATTAGCACATTCAGAGGAAGCTGCCAGGCAGGCGCATCTTCACTGACTTGGACAGGTCTTGATGTTCATGTTTGAAAGCCTCCTTCCCATGCACCTGCAGCGTCCCCTCTTGTCTTCTACATCCATACTGTCAGTTGTAAGTAGCTTTGTGATTCTTGTTTTCCAAAATTCCCATGGCGTGATGTCTTTCCCTTTCTGACTCCACACCTCAAAAGCCAGTTAGCCTTTCTTTTTCCAAAACTCCCAAACTCTCCATCTCTTCTTCAATGTTTTCTCAATTTGAAGCTACAGTTTGGCTTACCTCCCCTTATAGGAGGCCCCTTCTCTGGGTCACTTTCCCCCGTTGTCTCATTTTAGGGTTCTGGGTTGGCACTCCTCCCCTGGGGTCACATACAAGTCTCTGTTTGAACTAGGACACTATTGACCACTGCTGCACAGGGCCTGGTGGAGGAGAATGGGGCAGGGTGTGTGTGTGTGTGTGTGTGTGTGTGTGTGTGTGTGTGTGTGCATGTGTGTGAGAGTATGTGAGTGTGAGAGTGTGAGAGTGTGCATGTGTGTGAATGTGCATGTGTGTGAGTATGTATGTAAGTGTGTGTGTGAGTGTGTAAGTGTGTGTATGAGTGTGTGTGTGCATGTGTGTGAGAGTGTGTGAGTGCTCGAGTATGCATGTGTGTGAATGTGTGAGTGTTCATGTGTGTGAATGTGCATGTGTGTATGTATGTGTGTATGAGTGTGTAAGTGTGTGTATGAGTGTGAGAGTGTGTGAGGGCACGTGTGTGAATGTGTGGGTGTGCATGTGTGTGGGTGTGCATGTGTGTAAGTATGTATGTAAATGTGTGTATGAGTGTGTAAGTGTGTGTATGAGTATGTGTGTGTGTGTGAGTGTGTGTGTATGTGTGTGTGTGTGTGTGTGCATGGCCTGTCACACAGTCACCATACACAAAGGCCCACACTGATCTGGAGACAACATGTCACAATCTACTGTAGATAGTAGCTACAGGTGGGATCCCGAGATGGCACCCAGGGAGAGACTGCCCTCAGACAGAGCCTGATTGGGGTTATGGGAAATATATGGAAATGGGATTATGCCCATTGGGGCTACAGAAAATATACACATGAGCATACCATGATGCCAAATGATGTTTGTGTGAAGAAAGATAAAAGACACAGGGAGCTACATTCTAATCTGAGCTGGCCTTTGAGGAGCATGGCATGTGTACCAAGTAGTGTGAACCTACTCTGGTGAATAAGCCTCTGGCGGGTTTGCTGCCTACAAGGTGACACTAGTGTCCTACCCAGCTATGTGGTAAGGAAGCACGGGCTCAGAGAGCTTAGGTTGTCAGCCCGAGGTAGCACAGCAATTAAGAAAAGAGCCTGGACAGGACCCAGGCAGCTCCAGTGCCTCTCCTTATACCCAATATATGACGTCATGCCTTGTTCTGGCCAAATAGCTGTCCCTGGCTTGTGCCAGCATTTGAAATGATCCCTTGTGAGGGGGCCACCAGACCCAGATTCCTTCCACCCCACCTATCCGGGACTTACTTCCCGCTGTGCTGTGATTGAGTACAGGGTTTCTTCTCACAATGTGAACTGCAAGACCCCACTTGAACTCCTTTGCTGCTGGCCATGAGAGCCTGGGGAACAACCCACAGATCCCGACAGAGGCTTGCTGGAACCAGGGGGGAGGGGAGCTAGCGTTTATAGCCCAGGCTGCAGGCATCTTGCCTGGTTGGATGGTCTTGCCTTCCTGAGTAGGGGGTGGGAACGGAATTAAGATTGCATCAACTCCCTTGGCGCTCTGGAAACTATAGCTTCCCCCAGCCCTTCCTCCCTTCCTCTGTGGCTCTCCTCTGTCTGTAAAATAAAAAGCAGATCCCTGGATGACCCTGGAGGCTGCGAGCGAGCCGGGCGGACACTGGAGGTGTGCGGAGCAAGAGTGGTCCGGGCCATCTGTTTCTCATTGACTTCAGTGGGGTGTGTTGCTCAGACAATGGAGTAGTGTGCTGACTGCTCAGGCACAGCCCTGCCCCGTGACCCTGCAGCCTGCTGGCAGCAGGCAGGGAGAGCCCTCCTCCACTGTGCAGCTGGCCAGGGGCTGGGGAGCTGCTTCCTAGAGTGTGGGGGTGGTTCCCCCACCATCATCAGTTCTTCTTCCTAGAAAGATGGGCTTCAGCTGTTTCCCCGAGACTCCTGGTAACCTCCCTAAGTGTAATTTATGGTCAGTGAAAAAAAACCAAAAACCAGGAGTGACAGGACCCTCCCTCGCCCCTCCCCTACTCCCTGCCCCCACCCTACCCCCATAACCCTCACCTACCACGCCCCCATTCCCTGCCCCACCCCCACAACCCTTTCCCTGCCATGCTCCCACTTCCTGCCCCCTATCCCCTCCACAACTCTCCCCCACCCCACCCCCTCCATAACCCTACCCCCACCCCCCACCCCGGCCCAGAGTTTTAGTGTGAGCTCTGCCAGTCTTTTATAGCCTTCCTTTGAAAACATAATAACCAGCTGATGCACAATTCTGAGTCAGGGAGTCCACTCAGCGCTGCTTGCAGATGACCTCAGGCTGAGTGTTCAGAATGATAAGGTAAATGCTTTTGTTTGAAGCCTTTTCATGCATTAAGATGTCTCTGTTGGGAGGGCCAGAGGGACCAGGACAGGGGCAGGTGGGTGATTCCAGGTCAACCGCTAGCTCCTGCTCTGTCCACGGTACAAACTGTAAGTGGATCACTGTGTGTTCCTGCCCTGGTTTGACAGCCCAGTCACCAGTCCACTGCCACGCTCAGAGCTGCATGGGCCCTGTGCCTTGTCTTACTTGAAGCTATTTAGCAGATCACCTGATTTCTGGTTGTTCCCAATTTTGCCATGAGAATCCTGAGATTCGTTCAGTGCAGACATCCCGAAGTCCACCTCCCATGATGTGCTGGTAGTAGAATTTCTGAGCGGTGGGCATGCGCACCAGAAAGAGTAACACACTGCCTTCTAGAACGACTGCCCTCCGTGCACCACTGGGCACTGGAACCCTTTAGCCACCTTTGAGTGCTTCAAGAGAGAATTTGTTCATACACTCATTGTCAATTTTCTTATCCTTTAAATTCAAGGTTCTAGCTAGGTGGCCCTTACATAATTCATTTAAAACTGGTTTCTAATAAGGCCATTGTCCCCATGCTCCTGTTTTACAACAGTGCATCTCAGTTTGCTGTTTGTCTTTTTGTCATTGTTCGGTTTTTGTATCTTGTGAGATTCAGTCAGTAGGAAGCAGGCACTGTGGTGTGAACCTGGACAGTGGTGTGAACCTGGACAGTGGTATGAACCTGGACAGTGGTGTGAACCTGGACAGTGGTGTGAACCTCTGGAGGCAGAGACCGAAGGAATGTTTGAACCTAGAAAGATGTGCAGCTCTCACTCATCTCAAGTCACAGCCCTTAGCTGGCCCCTCCCCCTTTTTATTATACTTTCTTCTCTCACACTCTCATTTTTGTGACTTTCTTTCCATCTCCACCTCAGTATTAAGCAAACATTAGTATAGAGTGTAGATGTTACACTCAAAGACAAAATCATTTCTAAGTATAACTCAAATATTATTTATGTTCATTTTTGGTCTAGGTTTTCAAACTTAAAGAAAAGTTGGGGCACTCTCTTCCCTCCTTCTGATCTTGTTCAGAAACACTCACACACATACACATTCATGTGCACGCACATGTACATGCACAAATGCACACACCACACACATATATACCCATATACATACCACACACACATGCATACCACACAGACATACACAGACATACACCACACATATGTGTACCCACATATATACCCCACACATATACATATATACACACAGACCACACAGACACACACAGACACACACACATACCCACATGCACATCATACACACACAAACACATACCCACATGCACATCATACACACACAAACACATACCCTCATGCACATCATACACACACACATACACCACACACATGCATACCCACATATATACCCTACACATATACATAAATACACAGACCATACATACATACCTACACACACACACCTACACACACAGACACACACATACATACCCACATGCACATCATACACACACACACACACACACACACACACACACACACACATACACATGTACACAGGCGTATTAAACTCAACCAGCAAACCAGCAACCAGAAGTCTGAAAAGCTGTTCCTTTTGGACTATATAGGCTACAGCATCTGTGGTCACAGAGCAAGAACAACAGCAAGGGAGAGATCAGGGGTGAACAGGAAGTAGCAGGATAAAGAAAAGCAAAGACCATTGCAGGTCTCCTACCCAGAGGGAGGGAGTGCCTGTGTGCAGTTCCTCGAGGACATTTTGGCCTGCCTCTCTTGCTTGTGGCTGGAGCACACCACTGTTGCTTTTTAAAGCATAGTTAACCACTACATACTTGGAAGTCCCAAACAAAAGCCCTTGTAAAGGGCTGAAGATGCAGCTTCACGGGAGAGTGCTTGTCTAACCGCATGAGGCCCTGGGTTCCATCCCAGCCTCCAGCAGAAGCAAACAGAAAGCCCTGGAAAGACTGGCATAATGGCAGATAATAATTGTACCCAAATGCTTCAGTGACTGTCTTAGTCCACCCCCAGAATAGCCCAAGTCGCGCAGACACACGGAGCCTTGGGGTTTGTTTTGCTTTTAAGCGGAAATTGGTTACTCGAGTTTCTGGAAAGTCAAATGATCTTGGTTTTTACATTATATTCCCAGCTTTTCTTTGTTAGTTAAAATTAGGATTGCGGTTGTTGTTTCATTTCCCTGAGACAAACTCTCAATATGTAGCGTTGGCTGGCCTGGACCCTGCTGTGTCCATCAGATTGTCCTCCACCACATAGAGATTCACCTAGTTCTGCCTTCCAAGTATGGGTAAAAGGTATGTGCAACCCTCAATCACTTTTTAAAATTGCCATATCCTGGATATAAAGATCAGGAAAAGCAAGCGAGCACCGATGTAGTGTTATGGTGCATTTCCCTCCCTCCCACCCCCCAGGCTAGGCATCAAGCATTGATTCCCCTTCCTTCTTGCCAGGTAGATGAGATGGAGCTCAGAATCCTGCTGAGTGCCATAATTCAGTAACCCGCACACCGCCTGTTTAAGTTTGTCAGTCTTTGGGAAGGATCAACACTTCACAATAGTTTAGGCAGCACTGGTCATAGCTGGTGATCACCTTCAACTGTGGAGAGAAAGATCTGCTACAAGAGATGCATTTCTTGGTTTTGCCTAAATATTTAGGCTACAGAACAGCCGAGAGAAACGGCAAGCAGACGGTTGTGGAATTTTCCGATGCAATCTAACTGGATGTCTGAATTGGGATCTGTGTGCCCTTTTGGAAGAGCTTCAGGTCAATAACACTCATTATCATATTCTTAAGGCTGATTACCTCATAACCAGAGGAAGCCTGCTTTGAGTCCTTACATGTCTGAAGGCTGTAGACTGATCAACATTCAACCTCTTTCTTCAGAACCAACAACGTGCATGCTAGAAGTGATGGCTCGTCATCTCAGCCAATGAGAGGCTAAGGTAGGAGAGCTGTCATGCATTCGAGACCCTGCCCATCTTCTCTATAAGGCACCAAGGGGCAAGTCCAAAGCCAACAAGTGGGTGTTGTTGTTGCTGTTGTTGCTGTTGTTGGATTAGTTTTCCTTCACAGTGGCATTGGTAACTTGGTCTTGCAGTATTTTTTCAGATGTGTTCCAGTGAGAGCTCCTGGGCTTCAGGTCCCCAGGGCCATTGTTTAAAAAGTCACTCAATGACTCCCCAAGCACAGTGTCAATTACACTCAGCCAAAATTCATCATAGCCATGCCACAAGGGTGTTTGTTTAGGCAGCTTGAAGACTTTCCCCCAGGACCCGTGGCCTTCCTGTGTTCTCCTTCCCACGCATGCTCAGACAAAGCTCCTCTTTATCAGGAAAATGGAGTAAACTCTGTGAGCCATTGGCATATTACCACCCACTAGAGACTATCTGCTTTGGTCTTTGTCCTTGAGGTTTGATCAGGTAGGGATTCCTTGTACCAATTCCTCACACTTCCAGAAGGAAAACCAAATGTTCAACAGTTGAGGCACTGTGACTCACCTTAATTTAGGGACAGTCCTATAAAATAATAGAGAAATCCCACCAGCCAAAAATCTCAGGCCCCAGAGAGCAGGCTTTGCTAAGGATGGTGGTCTCAGGCCTTCAAACTTACTTTATTTAGAATACTCTGAGATATTTCAATTTCCACGCCAGCAAAGCTGTATGCCATCACTCGTTTGAGATTGCTTTTGCTCCAGTTGCTCAAACTCTTGCCTCTAGATGTTCTGTATCTTGGATGTGACTGGGTGGAAGGTGGGGGAGGAGCCTGAGTTTTCTCCCTCTGCCTGGCACATCACTGTGCTCTCATCCACTCCCTCCAAGCCTCGTGCCTGCCCTCGTTGCTCATACATTTGGCTGCAATCTCAGCTTGGCTCCTTGTTGGCTGTTCCCGTGGATAAAATGCTAAAGCAACTTAGTTGAGGAAGAGTTTATTCTGGCTCGTGGTTCAAGGGTGCAATCTGTCGTGCCAGGGAAGGCATGAGGGCAGAAGAAGAAGGCAGCTGATGGCTCTGCATCTACAGGCAGGAGGCAGACAGGGATGAGGGCAGGTGCCCAGCCAATAAGATGATGTCACACACAGTTAAGATGGGTCTTCCTGCCTCATAGGCTGGTGTCCTAGATTGATGAGTCTATCCTCTTGACAGTTGATGTGTTTATAAAAAGATAAAGGGGGGGGGATATGTTCTATGGAGATGTGGTGAAGTATGGGGAAGGGGGTGCCTCTGAGGCCCATACTGAGGCATCCCTTCCCCCTGAGGGACCAGCCACATGCTGGTATAGTATAGAATAGTTTATTCAGGGCATGGGGGAGGGGAGTCAAGAGGGTGGTAGAGGCAGAGAAAGGCAGAGAGAAAGAGAGACAGAGAGAAGAGGAGTAGAGAAGTAGAGGCCGGCCATGAGCACGTGGAGGAGGGGGGAGGGGATGGGGAGGGGGGAGAAGGGAAAGCAACAGTAAGAGAAAGGGAAAGCAAGAGAAAGAGAAAGGGAAAGCAAGAGTAAGAGCGAGGAGGGGGCAAGCAGTCCCTTTTATAGTGAGTCAGGCACACCTGGCTGTTGCCAGGTAACTGTGGGGCAGAGCTTAGGCAGAATGCTAACAACAGTTCTAACCAGACATGGGCCTCCTGGGTTTCCCTTGTAGCATTATGCTAAAAACAATCCTTTTGTTGCAAGCCCCAAAGCATTTTCAGAATCCCACTGCTGTTTTCCTTCTTGCCCTAATCTTAGCACCACTCACTCTTAAAGAATGGGGGAGGGGAGCTTCTACCAAGACCAGTAAATTCCCAGGGGAGTGGTGTGAGGATGGAGTGGCAGGTGGGTACAGCTTAGAGCCCTGTCCCTGTTCCTGGTACCCAGAGGTTTTAACTTAGTAACAGTCTATTAAACTGCTCTATCCTTTACCTCAACATCCTGTTCTGTGATGAGCTAAAGAAAAGGTATGTTGGAGCTGGGGAGAGTGCTCGTGGTTAATAGCTGTTCTTTCAGAGGACCTTGGCTTGGTTCTCAGCACCCACCTGAGGTGACTCACAACTGCTTGTCACTCCAACTTCAGGGGATCCAATGGCCTCTCTGGGTACCTGCATACATGTGTGGATGTGGTACATATAATCTCTCTCTCTCTCTCTCTCTCTCTCTCTCTCTCTCCATCCCCTCCCACAATCGAGAGTTTCTCACCTGGCATTTCCTTCACTATTGATCCACATCCACAGAAGTAGCTGTTAACTTTCTGTGTCACAGTCAGGTCTCATGAGATAGACTAGGGGACCATCAATGAAGCGTCATTGTAGAATCAAAGTCCTAAAGATTCTTAAGGGACTTTGGGACCATAAAGAATAACACACCTTAGGCAATCGAGGGAGTTTAGAGTTCCCTAGAATCTCACTGGGGAAGTACAGTCAGATACCAACAAGGCCAGGTGGTGGTTACGGAGGCTACTTCCGGGTCCTGACTCCGGGACGGACTTGCTGTATGACCTTGGACAAAGCAGGGCTCTTGCTTTGTTTACAAATTCAGGGATTGGTCTGGAAAGTCTCCACCATGCCTCCCACCGCAACGCAACGTTCATCTTTGTTTTTGGGTGCTGTGATTCCGTGGGAATGCTTCAGAAGGAGGGCTTGGCTGACCTTGGGCTGACTGATCAGCTCGGGCAGCCAAAGGAACAGAAGGAGCACACAGCCCCCCAGCCCGGCCTCAGCGCCGGGGCCCATTGCTTCTGCTGTGGCCCAGCCTCTCCAGCTCAGCTCTTTGCCTCTTAGAATCCCTCAGAAATAGACAGCCTGTGTGTTGGTTGACCACGTAGTTTACTAAGCTGTCAGACAGTTTATCTCACGTGTGTGCATGTGCGTGCGCATCGGATAGAACAAGAAAAAAAAAAGCATCTCAGGTCCCCTCTGAAGTGAAGTCTGTTCTTCCTTTCAGGACTGATTCATGGCTGAGCCTCCACAGTCGGACATTGCCTCATTCTGGCCGTGAGACACGGGCCTTCTGTCAGGCCAAGTTTAGACAAGAGTTCCAAGGCACAAATGAGTAAGTTCTGATGGACGGGGGCTTGCAATGTTTCCTAGGCTCATCAGCCTGGCCCAAGGCTTCCCCTGCTCTCCAGGTGGATTTTTTCCCCTTGTATTCAGATTCTAAATCCACCCTATGCCAGGCAGAGATGAGTCAGTGCCCCTGGTAAACAGCAGGCTGACACCCTGCTGCCTCTCGGGTCTGAACTCAGGTGTGAATTCCCTTTGTGCAGTGACTAGACGATTTAAGATCCGAGAGTGACTTCATCACCCTGACCCCTCTGGAGGAGCAGGTGGCAGGTCATTCTCCTGACCACTCTGTGGGTAGGAGGCTAGCTACCCTGTGTTGTCTTCAGACATCTTTTTACTCCCTACTATGATAGGACCGTGAACATATTTAGCAGATTAAGAGACACCTCTGAAACCAGATATTCAGGTTAATATGAAATCTCCTCTATGGGCATAAATAACCCAATTAGCTGTTAATACACAAACAGGACTGTCACAGCGCTCAAGAGTACTGACTTGGAGGAGTTTTGCCTCACACCCCTTTCAAGACAAGCCACCCCTGTTCCTCTCCATGATAAACCTCAGGAAGAGACAAGAGTGTGGGGACTCCTGTATTATCCACATCCTGAGATGCTTCCAGAGGGAAAGTGCACATGTCTTAAAGGATCCTTGTCTGTGGCTCTTACCAACCCAAAAGGTGGTGCACACAGCATAGCGTGTCCTGCACACATGCACAGGCCGACCAGACCGTTTCCCCCCCACCCCATTGCCCTGTGCATCTCTCTAAACTTGCAGAGCTGAAGGAGCACATAGGCTCATTGCTTCCGACGGAATGGACGCTCCACGGCCAGCTTGATTCTGGGGAAATATGTTGCATTAATCTTGTGCTTTCAGCAAAAACGGCCTGTGTGTCCAGTCTATGCCACTGATAAAACGCTTACTGGACAGTACTAGGTATGAGGTATCCCTCTCTACACTGGGAGCATAGAGATAAACAAGGAATAAGATAACTGCCCACAGGAGTTTATACATAGTGGGGATTACACATATAACTAACAGACAACCAAACAAACAGAACAGCTATTCAGACATAACAATTTGACAGGGGCTGCATGGAATCTGGCTTCTTCAAAGTAAGTTCTGAATAACAAAAAGTGGAGGGGAAAAAAAGGAAAAGCACGAGAGAGAGAGAGAGAGAGAGAGAGAGAGAGAGAGAGAGAGAGAACAGTATACTGTCCCTGAAGCAGAAATAAACTTGTCACATTAAAGAAACAGTGGCTGGTGGCTGGAGAACACGAGGGGCGGGGCAGGGGGGGCAGGGTGCAGGAGTGGCTGACCTAATTTTGGAGAGCAGCTGGGACCAGATCCCTCACATGACTGTAAATGCACTGAGTGCCGCTGAGGTGCTCTGGGGAAGGGCAGGGTAAAACTGTTCTTGGAGGGGTTTTAAGAGGAGCCCTTGGTTGGGGCTGGTGAGATGGCTCAGCCCAAAGGTGATGAGTTCAAATCCCAGCAACCACATGGTGGCTTACAACCACCCGTAATGAGATCTGATGCCCTCCTCTGGTGCGTCTGAAGTCAGCTATAGTGTACTTATAAATGAATTTTTGGACCGGAGAGCAAGTGGGGCAGACCAGAGCGAGCAGGGTTGACCAGAACAAGGAAAAAAAAAAAAAAAAAGAGGAGCCCTTGGTAACCAGGCTCCATTCTTCCTGTGTGGAGATGTCTGTGTGTCCACCCACCTGCCGTATTCCAGAAAAGATGGATGGCTTTTGCAGGCATCTATCCTGCTCAGCTGTTTGAGTATTTTTGTGAGCTTTCATGGGAAGAGAGATGTCCTCATAACCAAGTGGCTTTCTTGAGGAAGGAAGCCACACACTTGGCACTGACCAACATCTTCTCAGCCAAGGTCCTTTCAGTACGGAGTAACCAACACAGTACAGTTTGGGAAGGTCAAAGGGCATACGCTGACATTGGTGATCGCCCCTGCAAGGGCTAAATCTTGCCTTGAGGACTCTGTCAAGACACTCTGTCACTGGAGGCTCCCCCAGTCTGTAGTTTTATATTGATTTTGTTCTCTCTTGTCATGGGAGAATTTCCTCCCAAATAGAGTCTTTGCCCTTGCCTTTGGAAGCCCCATACCCTGACTTGATTATTACTGCAATCTGAACAGGGTGCCCCAAGCCAAGGCCTCAAATGAGCCGAGTCCTCACCTTTCCATTGTGGAACATCTTCATGGGGTTCACTGCTCTGTATGTATGTTAAGCTCTATCCGGGGCCACCCAGATGCTCTGTGGAACTTCAGGGCTCTCCTCTATGTGACTTTCCTGAGACCCTGGGATCCAACCTCAGCTGACTGCCAGGCAGATGACCTGCTGAAAGATCTCCCTGGTAGGCCAGTGTGATGTTTCTCTCGCTCGACCTCATGAAGTCAGAATGGTGCTGGCACCCGTTAGGAAGAGCTCCAGCTCCATTGGCCCCAGGCCACAAATGGACTGTAGAGGCCCGGGCATCACTCCCCACCTCTGAGTTCTGATTGTGTTGGGCACTAATGTCGAGCCCTGTCCTAAACTGTGTCTGGCTCCTCCAAAGGATCCAGATCCTTGTCACGGAAAGCCAATGGGCCATTCCAGCTCCTGATTGATGTCCTTTCCGGCTCATGACTGATGTGCTGGCATTGTGTCCTCATTCCAGATTGGTGACGCTCTGAATGACTGTGCTCTGGCCCCGTCTTGCTCACGTGGATGAGGCCCACGGCCACTTGCATCTTTCTGCTGGATTGTCACTTGTCTCTCCTCCATCTGCCACCCTCAGAGTGTGACAAGCCTTATACACGCAGACTAACTAGTTCACTTTTAAAGAGGTGCCATTGAAAGAGACCACCATCTTCTCAGATGGACTTTGAAATAACTCTTGATATTTTACTGTTGCTTCTTAAGAATTAGGAGAGAGGCCTATGCACTCACTCCCAAGCAGTTGCAGCTGCTCCAGCTCCCTGTGCCTCTGAAGGCTTAACCTTGACACAGTGGCCCCTAACCCATGAGGCACAGAGCTTGGCATCATTTCTGTTCTTTCCTCCTAGTACTAAACTGTCTGTAATTTTGATAAAATGTGAAACCTTCCAGAAATGCATGGGTGGTCATGCCTGGAGTATAACTTGTCTAATTTACTAGGGAGGAGATGGGGCTCTGCATGTGTGATGGCAATAATAATAATAATAATAATAATCAAGTCAGCACCAGAGAGGGGGAGGGGAGGAAGGTGAAGGGAAGAGGATGTGGGAGAGGAGGAGGGAAAGGGAGGGAAGGAAGGGGAGGGGAGGTAAGGCAAGGGAGAGGATGTCAGAGAGAAGGGGAAGGAAGAGGAGGGGAGGGAAGAAAGGAGAAGAGGGGAAAGGAAGGAAAAAGAGAAAGAGAAGGATAGAGGAGGAGAAGAGGAAGGGAGAGAAGGGAGGAGGAAGGAAGACTTGCTTCTGCACACAGAGCTCACAGGATAGTTCCAGGGTGCAGTGCCAGTCAGATCAGTGAGGTCGCTCTGCTGTTTGGTGTCCTCTCTGGCTCTTGACGTCTCCCTGACTACTTCCTCTGCAGTTTCCTAACCCTGCGATTTTTCCTTCACAAACACAGCTGCTCTGGTCACCAGCCTGGCAGAGGTGAGACTCCTCAGGTGGGTGCATCGATAGCAAAGGCCATCCCAGGCCGAGTCACCGGACATGTGTCACACCACATGTGTTCAGTAGCATTTGATTTAAAGTACATTATTTTAACAACTGATTTTGTCTCAATTGAAATCACCACTATAAAGCTTTCCTACACACAAAACAAGATGGAATTGGTGTGTAAGGAAGCGATCCTTTTCTTCCCTCTGAATCTCTGGCAAGTCCGGATTTGACTCCATCGTTTTTTTCCATTGATGAGGAAGCCCACATTCACGTCTTAGTTGACACAGCTCATGTGAGACCTTAGCAGCAAAGAGTGATATCCTACCGTGTTTTCTTTACTTTGATAAATTACTTTCTAATCCACCATCACCAGCATCCTAGGATTCTCTCTTTTTCTCTCCCCTCCATGAAACCCTCCTGAACAGAAAAGGCCAGCAGCCAGGACTTCTCCCCACAAATATGCCTGGGAGTTTGAGAACCCAGCCCAAAGCACTTGACAAATCCTTCTGATAAGACAGTTTGGGAGTACAAGAAGAGGATTTTGTTCTAAGCTTTGAAATATTTCTTATCTGATAATCTTTTGAATCTGTTTCTGCATGGGATTGCAAAGCCGTGCATGCTGACAGCTAGCAGGAGGCGAATGTCTAAGCGTTCACATGTGTGCCTGAACGTGTGCATTGGAGACAGCCTGTGGTCCATGGGCAAAGGAGGATCTTGAGATGAGTGCTCATCCTCCAGAGCTAACAGGGGAGGGATTTACTCTGGATGTTTTGTAACCAAAGGTTTAAAAACAAACTACATCATCAACCCATGGACTTCAATACTAGAAATGAACTTGAGAAAAGCTTCCTCCAATCTCCAGTGAAGTTAGGGGGCCAGACTCCTGTCTCACCACGAGGGCTTCCTGTCCATAATGCCGTATGCCTTGCTTTGCACACTAGAGCACACACTTACATGTAAGTGTGCATTAGTCTCTGCTGTAGTGTTATACAGCCCATGTTTCAGACAATTGCTTATTCATGTTCCCTGAGGAAGAGGAAGTAGGGTGTTGTGTAATTGACTGGAATCTCAGAAATTAATGCTGACATTTAGTAAGCTGTTTCTTCTTCTCGGTGTGTCTAATTCACGCCTTTCTGGATAAATGTCAAAACTGCAGCTCTCATCAGAAAGTGTGTGTGAGTGTGTATACACATGTTCATCTGTGTGCACGCCTATGTGCTTATGCATGTGGATGCCAGAGGTGGATGCCGGGTATCTTCACCACTCTCCACCTTATTTTCGGATATCGCTTCTCTCACTGAACCTGAAGCCCACTGATTGGATAGACTGGCTGGCCCACAAGCTGCAGGGATGCTCCTGTCTGCCCACAGAGGTCACGGGTGTATGTTGTTACACTCAGAATTTTACCTGGATGCTGGATCTGAACGCAGATCCTCAGGCTTGCACGCTGAGCACCAGACTGGCTGAGCCATCTCCTTAGCCTTCCTCATCAGAAATTTGAACTAAAAAACATCAACTTCTGAGTTCTTAGTTAGAGGCTTATTTTTGAGTGAGGGATGTTCTTAATGCAAACATGTCACCTCATCTCTGGAATGTGTGGGCATGTGCAAACAGGTTTTTCCGTTTGGCTCAGAAAGCCTCACTTTCTTTTCTCTTTGAGGCTGACGTTTCTGTGGGAGATTTAGGTTTGCATGGAGTGGGAACTGCTCAGTTCACTGGAAGCTTCTGTGGAGTTACAGACACAGCCGGAAGTTAGAGACCATCTATAAGGTGGTCTGGCTCCCGCCGGAGGCCAACTGCACTTGCTAAGGAGATCCCAGGCTCAGCCCTCAGAGTGTTAGCTATCAGCCAAGTATGACACATGGCTGCATATCCCTAAAGGTCCCCTGTGGGCTCCTAGCAGCTTCTGCAGCCTGTTCCAAGCCTCACGCTAGGGAGCTTGAGGGGCTCCTAACCACTTTAGATAAGCTGGCCCTGTCCTAATGGGGCCTGTGGAGTTCTGGCTACACATTGCACACCCAGGAGAGGAGCAGAGGCCAACTCACTTCGACAAGTTAGAGATCCATTCTCATTGGCTACTGTGCTCCAGCGGGAAGTGCCTTCTCTCACCTCTCCAGTGCCTAAGAGTTGGGGCTGAGACATGAATTAGTGAATGGATCCTACCATTCACCTACAACCCATAGGTCCCAAATCTGACCTTCAAGAATTGTCTTGAACGCGATTGGTGCAGATGGATCCGTATGCTGACCCTGTCTGCAGGGTGGCCTGGCATGTTGGTGTTAGGAGTGGGTACCTATTGAAGAAGGAACACATGGTTGGGTGAGGTCCCCTCCCTGTGCTGCTTCTGAAGTTTAAATATCTGCGTGCTGCCTGGCTTTCTATAAGGGCAAGCTGTGAGATGATTTCTGTAATGCAAAGGAAAAGAGAGGCAGACTCAGTTTGAGCCCAGATGTGAGCCTCTGTATGTGAGGACTTTTTATCATGAGTTTGTCTAGAAGCCAGAAGAAAAGCTGCTGGAGTGGGCTGTAGCAGTGACTGGAAGGTTAGGGGATGTTTCCTTTGAAGTCTGGTGGTCAGTTTCTGCCAGTTGTGGGGGGAAAAAACCCTCATCTTGCCCTACTGAAGGGTAAAGCTATTATTTAGAAGGGAGAGGCCCAAATTCTGTGTTAACTGATATATATGACAGGAACTTCTGTGTTGCAGGAAGGAGAGCAATTTGCCTAATGTCAGGTTTGCCTACTCCTTTTAGAATAATGATTTTTTTTTTAAAGAGCTATCCCCTACCCCCACTAAAGCTGTGAATTGAACCCAGGGCCTGGAGCAAATCGGGAGCACCCTATCGTAACAGCTTTAATGAAACAAGTTAGCAGGCCACTCCCTGGCAGTTGTCGCCTCCTCTGTAGAGTGTCAAGGTCTGTCAGGCCCTGTCTGCTGTTTCCAGGCTTCCCAGCCTTGTTAGGTCTGCCTTCCACCTTGATGAGGTACAGGACGAGGGTATCCACGGAGGCTGCTGTGTGCACACCCAGGCATTGGGCTTCCGGATCAGCAACATCAGCGGAGCTACACTCTGCCCTCATAGTCCCAAGTCCGGTGGTTGGAGGCATGCAGGCAAAGAAAGGAGAGGGCATTGTGAGGAAAAAGCTAGATGCTGTGCTGTGAAGAAGTCCTGTGGGGGCTCTTAAAAAGCTAGCAAGCTTGACCAAGATGGGGAAGATGGAGGATCGAGGGTGGGCTGTGGGAACTGGAGGTCTGAGTCACTCAGCCGGGTTGGAAAGTAGGGGAATGTCTGAGGGAAATCTAGGGCGAGGAGAACAAAGGCCATGATGGGGAAGTCTTGCCATAGGTGGGAAAGGGCTAGAGGCTGCCTGGTGCTCAGGGGCATTAAGATAGCAAGCATGTGGGGGGTGTGGCTGCCTAGGTATGTCTGTGCTTCTCAGCCTGGCTGCCCACTAGAATCACCTGAGAACTTGCAAACCAAACAAACTCCAATGGTGCCCACTGGCAGACAAATGCTGCATGCTCTCAGCTATATATGGAAGCTAAAGTGTGGATCTCATGGGAATAGAGAGTCGAACTGTAGTTACCAGAAGCCAGGAGGACCATGAGGAGAAAGGTCTGAGAGAGGAAGGCTAATAGGTCCAGAGATGGAGTTGGGTGGGAGAGGTGACGTCTACTGTTCTATGGTATAGCAGAGTAACTGTGGTCAACAGTTAAGGAAAGTCTCAGAGTAGTCAGTTAGCAGAGATTTCCTTTAGTGCTACCAACTGGGCTAGTCAGATTTTCAACGCTGTGATGGAATGACCTGGTATAGGGATGGAGGATTTATTTGGGATCCTGTTTTTAAGGGTCTTAGTCCAGAGCCCTTGACTGGTGATTCTGAGCTCACAATAAGGCAGAACCTACCATGTGGCAGCAACAGACTGGAACACGTGACAGAGGCCATGCCTCACCTCAGGAGACAAGATACAGGAGTGGGAAAGGGGCTGGAGACTGGGTATAACTTTAAAAGTTTGTCTCTTGGGGCCTACTTCCTCCAGCGTGACCCCAACTCCTAAGTTCCCACCACCAACTGGAGACCAACTGTTCCATGCGTAAGCCTTTTGGAGACGTAGTTCATATTCAACCCAGAACACCAACACCAAGAAATGAGTCATGTTCCAGTTTATAGATAAGGTAGCCAGCCTTGTCTGATACCACTCTGTGTACGTGTCCTGAAAAATCACGCTGCATCCAGTAAGTGTGCACAACTCTGTGTCTGTTTGGTTCTTTTTTTTTTTTTTTTTTTTTTTTTTTTTTTTTTTTTTTTTTTTTTTTTTTTTTTTTGTTTGTTTGTTTTTCGAGACAGGGTTTCTCTGTATAGCCCTGGCTGTCCTGGAACTCACTCTGTAGACCAGGCTGGCCTCGAACTCAGAAATTCACCTGCCTCTGCCTCCCAAGTGCTGGGATTAAAGGCATGCGCCACCACGCCCGGCGTCTGTTTGGCTCTTAAGAATTCTAGATGAGTCTGTCCAGGGTATGTCTCAGGGCGTCGGATATCTTAAAGTTCCCGACCATCAGCGACTCTGAAATGAAGACAGAACTGATCACCACACACTTACTAAGGATCCCAATGCAAAGGACTGGGTAGCTCCGGAGTATACCAGAGATGCTACCATTCTGGGCTGTCGACCGTTAGTGAGAGAACGAGCAGCTGCAGCTGCTGAGCTACTGATCTAGAGAGGACAGAATGAGAAAGCCTTTGGGTATGTCTTGGGATGCTGGCCTCAGCTGAGAGAAGGCTGTTTCAGTCACATGTGGTCCCAATACTTCAAGGACAAATGGGGCCTGTCAAATGGTACACCACAGGGAGATCTTTCAGAGCCTATGTGCAAACAGTACCAGAACCAATTTCCAGCTTCTCCATGGGCATGCCTAGAGCACCCCTTCTCTTAGATGGCACATTTTCCCCATTTCTCTTTTCACCATAATGAAAAGCCAGGCTTCCCTGTAAGCAGCACACCACAAGCATTGTGCCAGAACCCCCAGGGAAGGCAGTCAGCACAGGCTCTGAGACCCAGGCAAGAGGCAGGCAAAGTGTGCACCTCGTTTTGTCAAAGTGGCCTCTAGTAAGGCACATAGACTTGTCTTCCTCCCTGGATCTAGACTAAGACAGGTAATAATATGCTCATTTGGATTAAACTGAAGTCCTGCTGTTCTCACCCAAAGAAGTCTGGGCTAGTGTGACAGCGCAGGCTGGTGGCACATTGAAGTCACTCAGTAGTGGCCCACATGAGCTGTGTGGACCAGTCCTTGTGCTAATCCCTGCTCACATGCCTCATTCAACACTCCCAACAGCCTGTAGGCTCCATTATTACTTCCAATTACACAGAACACTCATGTATACGAGAGCAAGCACTTGCCCAAGCCTGGGCAGAGATGGACTTGAAACAGGGCAGAGATCTTTTTTTTTTTTATAATTATATGAAGCAAATCTACATCTCCAATATTCTGACAAAAAAAAGAAAGTATGTACACATTCAACATAATGCTCTAACATTGTTAGGCAATGGTTTAAATATATAATAAAAGAATCTTTACATACAAGCTTTAGAATGTACAAGAAGGTCAATTCTTTGAGGAGGTTTATAAACAATGTATTTGAAGATTGCTAACTCTGAGCCAAACAGCCCCGGCTAAGACTCTTGGCTCAGTCCCTGTGCAGTGCTGGCCAAGGCCCGCTCTTCCTGAGGCTCAGCCCCTCGTCTGCAAAAATGAAGACACTTGTCTTTTCAGCAAAGTCGTCAGAAAGATCAGATGAGATATCCCAAGAAGTGGCCTGGCTCGTAAGCCCACTCTGCAGACTGGTAAGAGTCATCAGCACACTTGGCATCCTGGAAACCTTCCTGGCATGGGAGGGGGCTCCTTTTTAGTGAACACCCTCCCTCTTTGCTAAGAGCAATAGTTCCCGGATTTGTTCCCATGGAAATCTCCTGGGGAGTGGGAACATGGCGCGGCTAGGCTCCATGTCTCTCACCATCTTCCCTTCTCAAACTTACTCAAAGAAAATCTCAAGGCATAGCTTCTCCAAAGACTGTAGGCCTGCAGTGACTTTCCCCTCCCCTCCTGCCAGGTAGTTCATGAATGAAGAAAAAAAAATGGGCTGGTGATGAATTTGGGAATGGGGCAGACATTCCTCCCACCCTCACCAACCTGGTGATCTAGTAAGGAGGACAGACATGCCACTGGTTGCCATGGTGAAGCTAGACCAACAGGGCCAATGGAAGAAGGCCAGAGAAGGGCGCCTACCAGGTTATGGTCGGCAACATGAGTGTCCTAGAGAAAAAGTTGTCTACGCTAAACCATAGTGGGCAAGTGGAAGTCAGGCTGGATTCTGAAAACAGAATATTCTCCTAACATTAGCTGTAGTGATGCATGTTTACTGGTCTTGAATTTGATGTCACCTATTCCCCTGTCTTCCTAGACAATGACATGCATCTGGCAAATCTTCTGAAGTTTTGCGTTCACTATCCTGGTTGCTCGACTATGCAGCACCACAGCTAACGTGTTGGTAAGCATTTGTTGGTTGTTAAGTTTAAGAGGAAGGGAGACCTCTTGCAAACTCTTGGCTTTCCTTGTATCTTCTCTGGGCTTATGCAGC
Organism: Mus minutoides; assembly: GCA_902729485.2. Classification (NCBI taxonomy): domain Eukaryota; kingdom Metazoa; phylum Chordata; class Mammalia; order Rodentia; family Muridae; genus Mus; species Mus minutoides. The sequence continues at coordinate 835,935 of LR749622.1, read as the reverse complement.
ACTGCATGGAACCCAGTCTAGCCAGACAGAGCTACCAGTATCCTACCTGCTAGCTCCCAAGGCATGAATCCCTAGGAGGCAATATTCTGAAATGTATGTTCACACGTGGTTCTGGCATCAGGATATATTTGGGAGCAGTTGGCCCGCAAGAAGAATGTATGGCCACTGAGCCCTGGGCTGGGGCTCTGGGCTGGTAATGGTAAACGTAATGACGTGACTTGTCTCAGCCTGCATCTGCTGTCCCAGACCAGAGAAGAGCAGAGTCATCAGTGGAGATGAAAAGGCAGGATTGTCCGTTCATACTTGCTTGGTCCTAGCAAGTCAGATCTAGTCACTCAGCTGACACCTCAGCTTTTCTTGCTGCCCCAAAGTGACCTTTACCCTTTGCCAACCCTTCTCTTTCCCCCTCTTTCTCTCTGGCTCATCTCTTTCAGGGTAGTCTCTTCAAACCAACAAAATTCACAGACCCAGGGAAACAGCCCTATTCACCAACAAGTCAAAGCCAACTCAGACTGAACATCATTCTTTTTAAGACCCAAAGTGAAGACCTTCTGTGACCTTCCAGAATCTTCTATTTGTGGCATGTTCCTGGAAAGCCACAACCAGTACTCCTTGTGTTCCCGGGAGCACAAAGCTAATTCTTACGCTACAAAACCATCGGAATCTCATGGTTGGCTCCCGAGGGTTGGCAGTACCATCCTGGCCACATGACTTCCCGTTCCTCTGCTGAAGAAAGTTGCCACTTAACTCAAACCAATCTGTGCATTTTCCAGTTTCCGACCCTCAGTGCTGGTTCTCCCTGTGGTTGATGGCAAAAGAAGTTGCTCAATGACTGAGAATCCAGAGGAGACTGTGAAACCCGGGGGAGAACCCAAGCGCAACATGGGAGGCTGGTCTCAGCTAACTTGGCTTCAAGACTTCAAGCCACACGTGAAGACTTTGGGTCACAGACCACGGTACTCAAGGCTGACCTTGCCTCAGAGAGGGAGGTCAACTACTTGAATCAAGCCAGATCCAACCACTTCTATAGGATCTCTTGCATGAAGAAAGGTCTAACTGTCCCTACTAGGTCCTTTTGCATGCCTGTCTGTGACCCCAGTCACTTGATTCTGTCTCAGGCATGCGGTTGCCTTTTGTAAGCATCCACAGTTGGGAATTACCCTCTCTTGCTTCCTCCCTTCTGGACCACAGAACAGACAAGAATTTCATCTATAGGAAGTACAGGTCCTGAGCTAATGGTTCCCAGGGTGCCATTTCTTACAATAAGAGGTTTCTATCCCAAATCTAGCCTCTGCTGCCACCTTTGCCAGGCAACCCTAAGGATCACGTAGAAGCATTCCTCAGCCTTCTTCTGGAGGAGACATCTTGGGCTACGCAGTCTTCATGGCTTGCTGTCATCTACTCTGAGGTCCTTGCCAGGTAAACATTCAACATGGGCCAAAGCCTCCAGCCAAGTGAAGCCTCTGAAATGAAAACACACAGGCCATGCTGCTGGGACCGGTAGCTGCTAGCTGGGGAAAGGACTCCCATTCGTTATTGTCCCAGAGCTGACACCGTGCCAAGCCCCACATCTGGAATCGATTAGAAAAGAGAGAGCCTGAAAGCCTGGGTCTCATGACCCTGCCTGCCTGCCTTTCCATTTAACTCTCTGGTTAGAAGTGATAACTTGGGTCTCCAGAGTAAGTATAGAAACTAAAAGAAAAAATAACTCACAGTGGCACAGCATCATTATTTGGGGTGGGGGAAGGGGCTTCAGTGAGCTTTGTATCTAAGTAAACACTTGTTGGAGGTTGCACATTGTGCTATTCGTTAATCACCGTGCCGAGCCTTAGTGAGCCCAGCCTTGAGACCCGTGTTCTTCCCAAACTTGGCAGACTGCCGCATCGTCCCAAGGGCTCAGTAGAATCTGTGCTTGTTGGATTTGGTCACACAGAGAGAGAGCCTGGTGTTTGCTGTCCATAAAGGCTTCCACTTGTTGCCCTGCCTTGTCTCCTTAAAACTGCAAGCAACCAGAAAGTTCAGCAGAAGCACGAATAGCACCAACACACGATGCTGGCTGGTGTTCCTGCAGATGACCTGAGGACCGACAACTCTCAGGGCCTACTTCTGGGCTTCTTGCTTTTGGAGAAGTAGCCCAAAGAAGAATGAGATGATCTACCTTTGAGAAGACCGAGTGACTCAAACCTCGCCGTGTTGAGAATATGCTATACCACAGAGGAGAGGGTCAAAGATGGAGATAGAGTGTAAAAAGTCAGGATGGCATTATTTGGTCAGTTGGAATTAGTGCATTTAAACACGACTTCTTTGTGCTCTTCTGAGTCTCCCAATTTATCAAGTACTAACAGAAACCAGAAAGCCAGCCGAACAGTTTCTGCCTGAGGACTTGCAGGCTACCTTGCTGACACAGCTCTCCTCTCATTCAGATGATGAATCACCTCTTCTGGGAAGAGTCTGGGACCCCTGCCCCCCTCCCTGCCCACACCAGCTGTATGGCGTGGCGTGCGGTTGGTACTTCCCTCCGGAGCTGCTTTTGCGTAGAGCCTTGTATTAGGCGCTGATTTCACCTTGTGTGTGCGTCTGGCTCCCTATGGGCTGAGTGCCTCCCGCCCGCCAGTCATGACTCAGTCCTGTCTGGAATCGGCCCTGAGGCCCACTCCAGGCTAGCTCCGGAGAGAGCTCAGACAGATGGAAGACCCCACCAAGGCCTACTTTCTGGAGTGTGCTAACTTCTGAAAACTGCCAGAACATTTCTTTTCAAAGCACTGACTAATAATAGGATCAACTCAGCCCGATGTGTGGCTGCTGCATTAGAAAGGAAGTAACTTCTGTTGTTGCAAGACTTTGATGTCCTAAATGTTAAACAATGCTACTAGTTTAACTAATTCACATACATGGAACATACATTCCATCAGTAAAGAAACAAAGTATTTGAAGTTCTTTCTTTCAGTGTGCTCAGCCACTGGGGCACTTCACTTCTTACTTCCCGTGACTTTCTGGTGCTTTATAGAAGTGGTGACTGCTTTGTGGATATGAGTCCATCTCCAGAGGGAGCCGCACTAGGAAAGCCTGCTCTGCCTTGCCACAGTCAGACAGAGGAATTGCTTCAATATAGAGGGTTAAGGAGGGGTCTAGACAGTCTAAGTGGAAGGATGGAAGCAGGCTGGCTGCTGCCAGACTGTACTTAGGAGTCCCTGAGGGCTGGGAAGATTGCTCTATGGGTAAAGGCACTTGCCACCAGTTCTGAAGGCTTGAGTCCCACCTGACTTCCATCCTTGGAACTGACATGGTAGAAAGAGAGAAATGACTCTTGGAAGTTGTCCTCTAACCTGGACATGTAGCCTGTGTCAAGCACATGCACATAAACTAATTAACTAACTAACTAACTAACTAACTAACTAAAAGAATTCCTTATAGACTGAAGTGATAAAGTTTGGCCTGGGCCCTAGATCCCCTCCAAGAGGCCCCAGTATTCAGAAAGTGAAATATTAGTTGTAAGTTACCTTAGGTGTCCATGCAGATGCCAGGGATGTACTTCAGACCTAAGCATGAAGGTCCCCTTTGTGCTCAAATGAGTATGTGCTTCCTTGTTGCGCTTCTAGGATTTGAACCCAGGGCCTTACACTTGCTAGGCAAGCCCTCCGCCACCAAGCTGCATCCCCAGCCTGCTCAGCTGCACTTTTATTTTTTTGTTGAAATTCTGAATGCTTCCTCAGAGTTAGCACCTGAAATAGGGTTGTCTGGAGAGGGCAGAGCGTCATAGCTAGGGGACCAGAGTGTCATAGCTAGGGGACCAGCGGTGTACAGCTCACTGACTAGAATCCTCTCTGGTGAGGCTGCGGAGCACCGTCCCAGGGAGACTTAGCAAGTCATAGATAAGACCTGTTCTCTTATGCTGGGAGTAGAGACAGTCTGATGGTGACTCTGTCATTTGTTTGAGACACAGTCTCTCATTGTGTAGCCCTGCCAGGCCTGGAACTTGCTATGTGAGGTCTACCTGCCTCTGAGGCCGGGCAAGCAATATTAATTCAAAGGACCTTGACTTTGAGGTGAATCTGAACTTCGGTTCAGTGCCCTTTACACTCTGGAGAACGCTGGGCTACCACTTTCCTTACCAAAGCTGCCTCTTTAGTAGAGAGGATTTGGGAAGCTGGGGGGATGGGGGTTGCTGACTAAATCTTTACACAAAGAAAAAGGTAGGGTTTCAAGGAATAGACCTGACTGGGACACTGAGGGAAAGAAGGAAAGACAGACACACAGGAAAGCTGGGACCAGGTGGATGGGGCTCGCTGATGGAGAAACAGCGTTTATTGTATGCAGTTGAATCTCATAGGCGGGGTTACTGCACACAGTTGAAATTAGAGGCAGGTTTAGCTAAGGTCTGTAGGAGCCATCTCTGTGGGGGAGCAGTCTTCAGGCATAAGCATCCGGAGAGGGAAGGCTATGGTGGACATTTTCTGCACACACTGTGAACATTCACACTTGGAGCCACAGGGAAGGCTTTTTCATCCCCTTGAGCCTTGTGGGGAGAGAGGGGCTTTCCCATTTCCCCAGGGTTTCAATGCTATAGGGAACCTTGACAGTGGGCATCTGTTATACATTCACTCAGGACTTCACACACTTGGGGCTTCCTTTTCTCCCTACAGGCCACAGCTTGCATGGTGGTTTGGGGGACAGCAGGCTGGGGGTAGGGCTGCCCTCTTCATATGCCGACTCTGCCTTACTAGCTATGCGGCCACTCTGGCGAGCTCCTTTGAGTCTCCCAGCCTTGACTTCTTTGTATGTGGAGTTGTGAGGACAACAGTACTCCATCCATAGGACTCTCTCAAAGGTGGACAGCTTCATGACTCGGGCAGTCCACGGAAGGTCAGCACTCCCTGTGTGCGCATTCGTGCCCCTTATAGATGTTCCTCTTCTGATTCTTCCTGACATCGTTCTCAGACTGAACACACCCTTGGATGCTGTCTTCCTGGCTGATTGTCCCAGTGCCCTAAGGGATGGGATTGATGGAAGGTTGGGAGCAGTCCAAGCTTGGTGTCATGTGGTCCTCTGTCTGGGATGTAATTCTGTTCTTTCATGGCTGGGCAAAAGTGCTTCTCTGGGCAATGCCATGCTTCAGAATGTTGAAAAGCAGTGCCAGAATCTTGTAGGCCTTACCTCACCATCCTTCCGAACTCCACAAATCACCTTCTATGTGGCATGGGCTCGGATGTCTGGGGTGTTCTGGGGAGGGTTGGGCTGGCACCAGGAGAAGAGCATCCTTGGCACACACCTTTAATCCCAGCACTCAGAAGGCAGAGGCAGGCGGATTTCTGAGTTCAAGGCCAGCCCGGTCTACAAAGTGAGTTCCAAGACAGCCAGGGCTACACAGAGAAACCCTGACTTGAAAAACAAAACAAAAAACACACACACAAAAAAAATGAATGCTGCAGGATCAGCAGTCACCTTTGCCCCTGTATGCCTTTGCCTTTTTCCTTTGACTTTGGCACAGCATTGCAGTTAAGGAAGTTACAGCGAGAGAGTTGGCATGTGACTTTGGGAGCACCGGCCTGAGACTCTCACAACTTCATGCTTGAATGGGATTTTTTTCAATGGGTGCAGCAATAATGTTCCTTTGAGCCCTTCAGAGTTCTAGCCTGACCCAGAAGCTACACATGACTGTGTGGTCCTAGACACCCCTAGTGGCTCCTCCCAAAGAAGTCACTCTCTAGCCCAGACCTCTGAATTGGTAAAAGCAAGAGTGCACCAAAAATGATTTAGATAAGACCATCCAAAACTCAGCAGGGCAGCCCACCAATGGACCATAAATATCAAGTTGTTTCCATGGTGTCTTATAATGGGGTTTATAAAAGGACCATGGGACAAACACACAGACTGCCTCACAAGACAGCCTTTCACCCTCAAAATGAGAGGCTCCTTCAAGTGGGCAAATCCAGAAAATGGAGCCAGAGGAAAAGCCCCAGCCCAGAAAAGTTAAGTAATTTGCCTGAGCAAGACTTGTTAAAGGTAACATTGGTTATGGAAGTGTCGATATGTGTGCACTTGGGGTTTAGGGGGGAGGGAACTGTTGGGGCTGTGAGGTTGTGTGAGGGGAGGAGACAAGGAGGTTTGCCCTGCAGGTGCTGGCTGCCCATGGCGTACATGGGCAAGCATATGAGGGAAATCAGAGGAGTAATTCTGAAGGGGACTTGGGTGTATACTATGAAGTCTTGTGTATCGGCACTATGAATGGATTCTCCACCAATCTAGTCTTTTTCCCATATTTGCCAAACTTTCTGTATTAACTCTGTGTTCCTTTCTTTGTATATAGAAAGAGAAATATCAACAGAGAAGTCTGGATTTTTCTTCCATAAATTTCCTTCCGTAGTAGCTGTCGAGAGTGTCTAGGAGAGCCTTGTTTGATGGGCTGAAATAGAGAGGAGATGCCGAGAAAGATGGATGAGGTGCTAGGGTAGGAGATGGTGTTCTGGGGCTGTCTGTGGGTCGATGAGAGGAGGAGCAACAGAAATCTGGGTGTTCTAGGGTTAGGAGGGATAAGAAACTTTGAAGGAAGGTGTCTTAGTTAGGGTTTTACTGCTGTGAACAGACACCATGACCAAGGCAAGTCTTATAAAAAACAACATTTAGTTGGGGCTGGCTTACAGATTCAGAGGTTCAGTCCATTACCATCAAGGTGGGAGCATGGCAGCATCCAGGCAGGCATGGTGCAGGAGGATCTGAGAGTTCTACATCTTCATCCAAAGGCTGCTAGCGGAAGACTGACTTCCAGGCAACTGGGGTGAGTCTTAAGCCCACACCCACAGTGACACACCTACTCCAACCATGTCACACTTATTCCAGCAAGGCCACACCTCCAAATGGTGCCACTCCCTGGTCCAAGAATATACAAACTATCCAGAAGGTTTGGAAATAACGCTTGTGTTGGTAATGGAGGGCGTACGGGAATCAGAAGGAGAGGAGAGGTAAACCCTTATGTAGGGTTTCCAACCTTGAATGGTGCCATCAGCAAGGATGTCAAAAGGATGTGTGGGCTAGGGAGCTGCGTGAGCTCCTGACTTCAGGATGCACAGCCACCTGGTGCTGTCCAGCTCTCTGGACCGTTGCCCACCCCGGAGAAAAAGATACACAGCCAGGGAAGCATTGGAATGATGTGGTTAAGCCTGGTCCCACAAGCCAGCCAACCACCGACCTTGGGCATCACTCTGCAGAGGTATTTGAGGTTAGGCAGTTAAAGCAACCCCAAGAAATGCCCTGGGTTCTTCTCAGAGATTTCAGCTGAGCCAAATCAATGAAGCTCTCTTATGAAAAATCAATTTCCCTGGAAAACAAATTTGGGTTCTAACCAGCAAGTAGCATTTGGCAAACTCTCATGAAGAAAGCCAGTGTTTGGAGACAGGGAAACAGCAAGCCATTGAGCAGAGCAAAGCTGGAGCCTGGTGCCATTAGGGGCAAACCCTGGGAGCCTAGTGCTGCTTTGGGGCTGTGACAGCTGCTGTTTCCATCGGCTGGAAGTCCAAAGCTGTGGCTTTGTCTGAAGACCCGACTGTCACAAATCTTGGTCTGTCCCAGCCTCCCTTGGAGCCTTGGAAATGGGTGAGGATGGATGGGGTAGAGGGAAGAAAGTGACTTGGAGCCCAATTTTCTGTCCCTGTGCAGTGTGCAGGGGTCACTGTCAACAAGAAGACTTAGAGGAAAAGCCACTTAGTGGTCACACCTTGCTGGACATCCACCTGGGAGCTAACCTCAACATGAGCTGAGATTTTTCTGGGGTAAATACTCCACTATATTCCTTTTGGGTCAATCATTTGACTCATACCTTATCCTTACCTGAAGGGTGCCCATCTCACATGAGCCCATAGGCCAGGACCTCTAGGGAGCATCACTAAGGGACCCCTATCAAAATGTGCAGCCTGATTCTGTGGGTATGCAGAGGGCCACATGCCCAACGCATTCTCCAGTGGCGTGGATGCTGCCTTACGAACGCCACACCTGGAGTGGCAAGGCTGCGGGAAAGCTCTAGAAAGTCCGCTCCCACCTAGATCCGTAGTCAGCCCATAAGTGTTACAAACAGGACTGCTGCTTCTCGCCTACACGCCACACACACACACACACACACACACACACACACACACACACACACACACACAGGAGCACGGCGCTGTGTGACAAAAGAAACATGCTCATTTAGCTTGGAAATCTCGTGCCAAGCGTATCTTTCTGTTCCCTCTAGGGTGCACATGGGGCAGTCTGGGAGGGCTGAGTGTCCTCTGGAAAAGTTTTGACTTTGGTGCTCAAGCACCTCACCAGGAGAGATGGGAGTGGGGGTGGGGGGAGGAGCAGAGCCTGAGCTGGCCTGATGCCCACCCTCTTGTCCATAAACACAGGGTCCCATGCAAACGGCTCATTGGAAACACTGGCTTGTCTTGTGCTGCTGAAGGGCCACTGTCTGCACACTCTGAAGTTGTTTTCAAATAGCTCTTGGTAAGCTTGATTGTGCCAGTAAACACAAAGCAGCTATTTTTCTAAAATACCTTGCAAAGGTCTAGTAATTATTGTTCCAAACAAGCCTCGTTTTCTCTTGTTTAGATTTTCTACTGTGGAAAGAAAGAAAGAAAGAAAAAAAAGCTTCTCAAATGAAAGGTCTGTGTTCTGCCCTGGTGGCTCCAGGTCACAGGGCTAGAGGGCCTCCCTACTGAGCAACATCACTGTCTTTGAAGCACCAGCTACTTCCATGGGGGGTATGTTTACATTACTGCCTTTTATGGTTTGGGGCAGTGTGGAGCTTGCGGTGGAATTTTTAAAAATATCTAAACAGTAACTGAAGCTTTACTGTGATCTCCTCACTGAGCTCATGGAAAAACTCGACTCATCAAATGTTAGTTTTATGGAGAGGGGAGTGAGGATGGGTGAGATCACTAACTAGCCTCACTCAGAACCCCCTCCATCTCTCGGGAGATGGGGGTGCTGGACTGGAAGGTGGAAAGTGTGCCTCCCAGACTCTTCCCCAAGTTAGCACAGCCGCCTCTCCTGGCCTCGGGGGAGGCTTTCTGGGATCCAGCCCGCACTGCACTTGACTCTCTCCGGGTGTTTCCGGCACCCTAGACCAGACACTCATCACATTCAGAGATGCGGCTTCCTTTCTAGCAGAGCAGATGCTGTTTAGGTGTGCTCTGTGTGCAGCCTTTCTCTCTGTTCCTCCATCAAGGCCTCCTTCCTCCCACTGCATCTCCCGCCTCCACCCATTCGGTTATCAGCATCCTTCGAGGGACCGCTCTCTGCTTGGACCTCCCCTCCAGCAAATTACCGATGCCTCTTGCTCCCTGTCCCCTCACTAAAGAATGGCTTCCAGGACTGGATCTCCACCTTTTACCCTTCCCTCGAGCCCTGGATCTGGCTGTCTGTGGACATTCCACAGAGATGAGTCATGTGCACCTCAAACTCATCAGGTTCCAAGCTACTCATCTGTCCCTGGCAAAGGACACCCATCTCTGTGCCCTTCTTATGAAAGACAGCAGCAACAGCAGCAGCCACCACGGAGTCTGGAACTCAAACACCTTATGTATCCCCGATGTTTCTTTGTCCCCAGGCACATGGTGTACAAGTGGCTTTTCCCACTGCAGGGACAAGGCTCGACAAGAAGCAGTTCACGAGAGGACGGTTTGTCTTTGGTCTCTCGGCTCACAGTTCAGAGCGCGCAGTCCGTGTGGCTGGGAAGGCAGGTAGCAGGAGGCTGAGTGCTCACATCTCTCTGGGTTGCCAGGCAGAGTGTGGGGATGTTCACCGCTCACCTTATCCCCTCCCCCTTTTACTCAACCCATGACTCCATCCCATGGCATGATGCCACCCTCATTCAAGACAGGTCTTTACCTTTGGGCTACTGTTTTTCCCAAAACACCATTCAGCGATGAGCTTTGCTGATGCCCCTGGGCATTTGCCAGCCCAACCCTGTGGGCAATCAAGGTGAACCAGTACCTGTAGCTTCTATGTTCCCTTGAGACTATTGTCCCTTCTCCACTTCTACCACAGACACTCAAGCTCCTATGTGGTCCCCTCCTGCTCACTCAACCCTCCTGCTGCCTGCTCAGAACACCAACTGGGCCATTCCTTTGCGTCCCCAACCCTGGCAGATTCCTAGCTTGGAGCCCGATGATACACTGCCGTCTTCTGCTCTACTGTCCACCCAGCATGCTTTGCTTAACTGGATAGCCTGGGTCCTCTCAACCCATCCTCCTCTGGCCCGGCCTAATCCTGTTCCGCCTTCAGATCTAAAAGCAGCTGCTACCAGACTGTGCCTGGGTCAGGTGCCTACTCCAGACTTCTAAGGCCCCAGCTGCCTCTCTCCACCGCATCTTTGCTAGGTCCATGTTCTCCCAGCACTGAGAACTCACTCCTGGGGCTAGTAGAAGCAGGTAAGGGGAGGGTGGTTAATAGATGCTAGGGCGAGTTCTCACCTCCCTACCATGTGACTGTTGGCATATTTCGAGCTCATCCAAGGCATGGTTCTTAGCCGATCTATCTCTTGGCAGCATCTACCTCTTATTCACAGATCTTTATTGAAGCCAGGTATGGGATTCCTGAATGCCAAGGTGTGAGCCCCACCCTTCCCCACTTTTCTACCTTCTGTCAACAGGAAGACTTACTCCTTCTCTACAGTGTATCAGCAGGGCTGATGCATCTGGACTGCAGAGGCCAGTCTGTCGGGCCTAAGTCTGAGGGAGTGAGCACAGACCCTCTGGCTTCCTGCAGTCTGCTAGAAAGGTACCTTGGGGCTCTAAGCATGAACACCTTAAGAAACTGAAACTTGAGGACTAGTTCCTTTGGACCCGTACTTTGTGCGAAGTGGGAGGGGGTGTGTGAGCTGGGCGGCGCAGGAGGGCGCGGTGCTTCGTAGTGGCGAGGTCTGGGAGGCGCCTGCTGCCCTTCCCCTCCCTCTGCTGCTCCCTCCCTCGGGCTACTAAACCCAGCGCGCGCTGCCCTGCCGCTCTCACTTCGCCAGCTCCGCCCGCGCCTGCTTTCACCGTGGGTCCGCGCGCGTGCTCCAGCTCCATGGCGCTCCTCGTGCAGCTGCTGACCCTCGCTCTGGCACTGTCTGTGGGTCCCGCTGGGACCCTGGCGGGTCCCGCCAAGTCACCCTACCAGCTGGTACTGCAGCATAGCAGGCTCCGGGGTCGCCAGCACGGGTAAGTCCCAGCCGCTCTGTGATGGGAGGCGCGAGCACAGGACAGGTCACTGAGCTGCCAGTGCGCTCAGCTGGGGACATCATACCTGGCCAGGGGTGCTCGCGGGGGTTGGGGGGGGCAAAGCTCGAAGGAATATTAGCCATTGTATAGAAAGACCAAACCTGCGTGGAGGGAGGGACTGTGGGTTCATGAGATTAGGGGACACAGTGGAACAGTTTGTGGAGAAAGGGTTGGGGGCACTGGCCAGTGACCACAGAGTCAGACAAAAGTGCATGAAACAGTCTAGGGGACTCTCAGTCTCCTTTCTTGACTCTAGGTAGAATGGGGCACTGGCAGCTCTCAACACAGAATCACCATCACCCTGAGACGGTACCCACCATAGAGGGGAAACCCAGGCAGGTCACTGTCCAGTGATTCCAGGAGTGATACTGGCCGGTCATACCTGGTGGCAGGACCCTAGGTGCCTACTGCTCCTATGCACTTGGTATTGCTCTGCACCCAAACACTCAACATCAACAGTGTTTGCTGGCCAAAGATGCAGGGCAGGAGGCTTCACCACCCTTTATACATGCTAGACAGATTGGGAAACTGAGTCCTGAGAAGGAGCCAGTTTGCCCTGCAGTATGTCCTGGAGTCAGGACTGGAATCTGTCTTAAAGCGACAGACAGCTTTGTAAATGTGGGACATTGGTGATTCAGGTATTTCTCTGAGACGCTGCAGATGTGTAGGTTTTCGGAGACCCACTCTGGCCAAGGCTTTGCCTTGATGAAGAGCCTGGCATGGTGTTTCTACACACAACCAGGTCATGCCTGCTCCAAACACAGCCCAGCTTTGTTGCACATCCAGTCTACCTGGGCGTATCAACATCATTTATACTAGAGGAAAACTTATGGAAAAAGTAGAGTACTGACTTCCGGGGAGGCCTGCGGTCAGGCATTTGTACCCCAGGCTATGCCCAACTCTCCAAGAGACTACACAGATCTATACTCAGATCTAAAGGAAAAACAAACCATGTGGCCAGTGGCGGTTGTCTTTGTAGACCCAGACACAGCTGCAGCCCCCAGCAACTGGGTAGACTCTGCACTCCAGTAAAAGATGCGAATTTTAGGGAGTAGGTACCTTTCTTCTGCATATGGCTTTCCAGTCTCTTGTAGCCTCCCAGATGTTCAGTGCTTGGGGCAAAACAAGCTGCTGGGTGCAGGACTGGCCACAGGCAGAACAGAGCCAACCCAGGCCGTTCCTCAACCTCATACCCTCCTGGAAGGAGGCAGGCAGTGGAAAAGGTCCTGGGGTCATATTTTAACTTAGGCTGTGCGAATGAAGGGTTGAGAGGGCAGATGGGAAAAATGCAGATTTGAAGCCTCAGAGCCAAATATGGAAAGCCAGAGAAACTCTCATCCCTGCCCAGTTCACCTTTGGGTCCCACTGCCTTTCTTGAATGTTGCCTTCAGTTCTGTTCCCTTCTTCCCCCTAACCACTAAGATCACCACAGGTCACCCCGCAGTGTCGTAACCCAGAGCTACAATGCCAACAGCCACAGTGGAAGGTCTCTAGAGATATCATGTAAGATCTATCTCTGAGGCTAGCCTCCTTCCCTCCAAAGCCCAGGACACTCTCAGGAAAACCAGCGCTTTAAGAAACTTCAGATGTGGACCAATGAGGTGGCTCAGCTAAGGTCTGGGCTGCCAAGCCTGATGACCCACATGGAATAAGTGAACCAGCCTTCCAAATGTGGGAAGCTCGCTGTGGCATGTGCTTCCAACAAACACAAAATGAGCTAATGACTTTGATTCACTTCTCTGAGGTATCCCCTGTGGTTCTTGTCCTGAGTTGGAAAACTTGTAGCAAGTAACCTGCAGTAGGCTGATGGATCAAGAGATGATGTGCTGAGCCGGAGGATGCTTACCTTCCATCCCAACTACTCCTGAGGCTGGAACAAGAGGCGGGCAACTTAAAAGGACACTCCATCTCAAAATAAATACAAGAAAGACCACAGCAGCACCCTTCTCTAAGGGGAATCTGGATTCTCCAGGGGCACACAAGCCGTGGCAAATAGTTACAGGCATTGTTACATAGTTGCATTTACTCTGTCCTAACTGTCCCTGAAAAACCACGGGACTGCCTGGCCTTGCGCACATGGGTGTGGTACCTTGTGCAGATGGATAACCTTGTTCCAGCTCCAGCCCTTGATTCAAAGTGAGAGCTGGAGAAAGGGGAAGTTTGGGGAAGTGCAGGGTGTCCCGTGAGGGAGGGGAAGGACTCTGTACCTAGCCACTGGGCAGTAGTGCACAATCATTCATGGCCCTGCTGCCTTCACCTCCTCATGCCCCTGCCCCCAGCCACTGCAAAGTTCCTATTTTACAGAAGGCGAAACTGAGGCTTAGGAGGCAAACCCAGAAAGCTGGTAGGAGCAGAGGGGTTGCTGGGTGGTCTGTTGGCTCCCCGCTGTGTCTGTGTAATGGGAGTGGGAGCATCAACACAAAGCAAGTGAAAGCTGGCCAAGCTTTTGAACGGCATTGAGAGAAACTGGATGGAACTTCCAGAAGTACTTGGTTTTCAGATGCAAGTGGACCAGCAGAGTTGCCGGGCATGGGGCAGAAGTCCAGGAATGGCCTGCTCATTTTGAGCACATTTCAGTACAGATTTCCTGTGGACTCAGCTTACCTCCACCCCCAGCTTCGGCTCCTGTCACAGGGGCAGGAGCAGTGGAAACTATACACAGTCGAGGAATGCTGGAGCCAAATCCACAGAGACTCGCTGAAGAGCCACTGGCCGCCCATGGAGAGCTGCAGGGAATTCAGCCACAGTAATTACTTCCTGCTCGCTCAGTTGGACAGGAGAACTTCTGGGATTGTACAGCAGTGGGGATGATTGGGGGCTGGAGCGTGGCCCATGGGAGCTCTCCGGGGGTTATTCGAGGACCTTGAGTGAAACACGTGGGTCTCTGGCAGCAGAGCCTCTAAGCACCTGGAGAGACCCACCTAAGGTCAGCTGATCCAGCCTTTACCGGTAGTCTTCTGTCAAGATGACTTTCCTAATATCACGACTGCTCTGCTCACTCTTGTCTATTAAACAACAACAGAAAACAGACATATGTTTCATATAGAAAGGAAATCGGGGAGAGATAAAGGGTCAGAAGGAACAAGCACCCAGTCAATCATCCAGCTATTTGGACAGTCCCAAATGATGAGGGGGGAGCCACAGATCCCCTGTCCCAGACACCATGCTCCTCATAGGATTCTATGGACCACAGGTAGTTTAGTTTGCTAGCTAGCTAGCTAGTCCAGATTGACTTCAACTTGCTGTGTAGCCCAGATAAGCCTTGAACCCAGAGCAATCCTCCTGCCTCTGCATTGCATCTTTAAAGTGTTGAGAATTGCTATTGATGAAACCGTGCCCACCTTTGAATGGGACTGAAGCTGAGTGAACACGGACATCTCGGACATCTTGTGAAAACTCTGAATCTGTTTTCTTGACTTTTCTGACTTCTGAAGCCTGCCCAGCTGTCTGCTCAGGAAGAGCCTCCTTCCCCTTTGTCATCACACAGCATGGCAGCTCCCTTTCCCCAGGAACTCCAAAGAAGTCCCCACCTTCACCTGGCCTGAGCACCGCTCTGGTTGCTTGGTAGAAGACAATACAAACAGTGCTCTTCAACTTCAGAAAAGCTTCCTCAGCAGAAACCCAGGGTGTCTGCTTCTGCTTTTCTGGACTTATTGGAGATATTTTTAAACTAAATTGTTATCGACCGTTTCTAATGAGCCTATTTCTGCCTGACTCTATCCGGACCAGGAACTCTTATCTTTATGATTCCTGAGGGTAGCTGGAGAGAGGGAACATCCGTGACAGATTAGTCATAGGATCTTTTGGGTGCCCAGCACAAAGTAAGGCCTGCATCCCAGGTTAGAATAAGGAAGGAAACGTCCTGGGGGAAGTGGGGTGCAGCCCTGAGCAATGGACCATGGGGAGTTAAGTAGGAGGGCACTCCCTGTCAGTCCTGACAGCAGCTGGCCATACACCCTAGTTTACAGGGTGGATACTCCCAGCATGTTGTCCCAGGAGCCAAGCAGCTGGTCTAGACACGCAGAGCATGTCTGTGGAGCTGGCTGTGAAGTGCTGGCAGCCATCCCCTCCTGACAACAGGACCTCTGGCACACACTGGGATGCCAAGTCTGCTCAGGGCAGGCACAGATAGAGGAGCTGGCAGGTCTCAGCAACATCACTTGGATTTTACTCATTTTCTTAGCCCATAACCCGTACCTAAACTTTTAAGATCTTTTCACTTACACTTAATATTTGCCTGTGCCAGAGAAGTGTGTAAGACAGACATGGGGAATTTACTTGAAGAGAAGACTTTATGGGGAGGGTGTCCAAAGACCCTGCCAGAATTTACCCCAAACCACCAAAATGGCCGTCTCTCCTCTCTCCAGACCTCAGCGTGGGCTGACTGCTGGTCATCTCACTAACACTGTTGCCTTTGTTTCCAGCCCCAATGTATGTGCTGTGCAGAAGGTCATTGGCACCAACAAGAAATACTTCACCAACTGCAAGCAGTGGTACCAGAGGAAGATCTGTGGCAAGTCAACGTGAGTGTCTGTAACCACCAAAGACCTTCATCCATCAAGGAAGGCACACTGTGTGTGTGTGTGTGTGTGAGTGTGTGTGTGTGATTGTGCATGTGTATATACCAGCTGCCAAAGAGTCCACACTGTGCATGCATGCATGTATGTGTGTGAGTGTGTGTGTGTGTGCATGTGTATATACCAGCTGCCAAAGAGCCCACACTGTGCATCCATGCATGTGTGTGTGAGTGAGTGTGTGTGTGTGTGTGTGTGTGTGTGTGTGTGTGTTTGAGCCAGGTGCCAAGGAGGCCATACTGTGTGTGTGTGTGTGTGTGTGTGTGTGTGTGTGTGTGTGTGTGTGTGTGTGTGAGAGAGAGCTGCCAAGGAGGTCATACACTGTGTGTGTGTGTGTGTGTGTGTGTGTGTGTGTGTGTGTGTGTGTGTGTAAGTGAGTCAGCTGAAGGTGCTCTGGGCTGGCCAGCTCTAGAACAGGCCAGACTGACTAAGGAAATGAGAAGACACATGGACAGACATGTCAGGGAATGTGTGGGGTGTGGCATTTTGAGAAGCTGTTTGACTTTGTTTTAGATTTTTAGGGTTGCTGACAAGACTTGGTAACACTGATTAAGGCAGTTTAAGGGTTGCAGGAAGCGTGCTGTGTTGAGTGTGCATGTGTGTGTGGCATGTGTGCATGTGTGTTGCTCTCACTAAATGACAGAACTGTTCAGAGGAGCATTCTGGGAATGAAAGGCTGTTGGTGAACTTCTCCCAAAGGTCACCCTTGCTCAGCAAGCCAAAGTAAACATTTCAGAAAGTCTTGGTGCCTAGGAATGTGCACATCAGGAAGCAGTATAACAAAGTAAGACATGGGCTCAGACTCCAGCTCAGACCTGGCTCTGCCACTTACTTGGGGGATGGTCCATTTTTTTGTAGCCTCAGTTGCTTTGTGTGCAAAATGGGCACGGCAAGACGACCTGCTACCCTAACGAGGAGTGGATTGAGTAATATTCATCAGAGGACAATGGTGCCTGTTCATTCTAACTACAACCCTAGAATATCACATATAGACCACACATACAGAAGGATGAGCCCACCCATGGAGCCTGGTGGTCACAATAGGCCTTGTGGGTACCTCTCTTTGTGGAGGGAGGTGGCCTCTGCCCTCATGGCCTGGCTCCCTGGTGGAAGCAGTTGAATGCATGTTCTAACTGAACTCTGGGAAACCTAATCGGCTTTCACACTGCCAATCAACAGGTCTCAGAGCTACCCAAGGGAAGTTGTGCCAGGCAAACCCCCTGAGCCACTTGTGGGAGGCCTGACGTTCCTCTTTTCTGCAAAATGGGAAGATTTCCCTGAACTTATCCCAGCATGAGAGATTTTTAAAATTGTGTTCCTCATGCCTTCAAGCAACCGTCTCCCACTGAGAGAAGGAAAATGCTATTCCCTGAACACACCCGTGGAAATGAACGCACTGTGTGTGGCTCGGATTATTAGGTAGCTATTGATCCTGGTCTCATAGAGCAGGACAGGAGTGAGGCCCGCAGCTCTCTGGGAGTCTCTGCACAGTCATAACAGTGGCTCCCACCCACTGGACAGCCCAGCCTCTAAGAGTTGTGTGAGCTGGACCACCTCTCAGGTTCAGTGATCAGATGCTCAGCAGAAAATTTTGCTGTTTAGAACAAAAAAGAGATTATGCAAATTCTACATAGAACATTCTTTCTGGGCACTGAGTTTTAAAAAACCAACACCTCCCAGTACTGATGGATATACTCATAGGCATACATAATCTACTCAAACACGAATTGCTTAATTAAACACGAAGTCAGGTCGGGCCCCATGTAATTGCTTCTTGGAAGATGCCCAGTATGCTGTGCCAAGCAGAAGAGCTTCATGTCAGAGCCTCAGGTTTTACAGAGCTCCTGTGAGCAAGCTGACCATGGGGTAGCATCTGCCATCCCGTTTCAGATGGTCTTGTGTCACAGTGTTTGACTGAGGAACTCTATGGTGACTTGATGGCATTTCTTGAGAGTTCCCATACACAGGATGCCAGCAGTGAGTTGCGTTAGCCTATTGACTCCTCCTACCTGTATCTCTTCTCCTGGTGCCAGGTTGAGGAACATGCTGGCCACAGGGTGTGTGCCGACAGATACCAGCTGATTAGGTCCTCTCCTCTAACCTGAGTTTGGTTTTGAAAGCACAGCGAGGTAGCAGAGCAGCCCTCCCATCCCACTGAGTGTGTGAGTGAGTGTGTGTTTGGGGAGGGGTTGGGGGAGGTGCACCACCATCTCCAGGAAGAGGAAGATCTATGAGGTCGTGGGTGGGAGAATGCTGTTTGTAGTGGGGTCAGTCAAGGTTAAGGCCATCCAGACTTTGACCTAGCTCACAAAGCTAAGAGGAAAAGACACTTACATCCAACTCATGAATGTAGCGGCTGCTTTGGCAAACCTCAAAAAAAAAAAAGAGGAAGTAAGCAGAAGAAAACACAAGCCGACAAAAAAAAACTTTATGATCCTCAATGGAACATCCTGTGCGGCCTTGGCCTTGGGAAGGTGGGGCTGACTTGGAAGAGACCCAGAGGACAAAGAGAGGGGAAAAGAGAGATGGAGCTCAGCTCTGTTGTCCTTAAGGACTAAGAGCGTCACAGGACAGTGGACTGCATAGGGGAGAGGTCTCTAAGTTTTCTGCCTTCTGACCATAATAAAGTGCTAGGTAGGGGGCCATACTGGCTGGAATTAATGCTATCCCAGGAGACTGGGGCCTTAGTGGTACCTTGTTGGATGAGGACTGAGGCTAGACTTGTGGTGGCTGGAGCAGAGTACCTACCGTCTTGACAAGCCAGCATGGGCACTGGCATTTTCTTAGGGAGAGGTCAGGGGAGCTACGTCGGAAGCATGCACCGGGATGAGAACAAGGTGTGTGTGTGGGGGGGGGGGCGTCTTCAAGGGGCCTGAGGCCAGAAGGAAATTTTGATCCGGAAAAATAGGTGATGAAGACCAAGTGTGGAGGATCATGCCCTGTGAGGTCACTAGAGAGATGAGAACAGACCTATGTCACACTCAGCATAGGCCTTCGCAGTGAGGCCACTGGGTCTTCTGACAGTAGCTGTCTGTGTTTTCAGGGAGACTCCTTAGACCCTTGGGACCGAGACACACAGTTTCGTAGTTTGACACGACACGGCTGAATGACGTCCTGTACCAACCGTCTCCTCGGACCAACCACCGGACGTCCTGTACCAACCGTCTCCTCGGACCAACCACCGGACGTCCTGTATCAACCGTCTCCTAGAGACAAGCTACCGAACGTCCTGTACCAACCGTCTCCTACCCTGTTTTGTGGCTTATAGGACATGGTTGGCAGAGGAGCCCTGTTGGGTGGTTGAGTGAATTCTGTGACTTAGAAAGTCACTTCAGTTTTTACTTGAGAGCTGTAGAGCACCCTAGCAACACAATAGCTAATCAGACAAAGAGACTTGTGGGTGACAGACAGCAGCCCACACTGTCATTTCTGGCCCTGGTTTGGTAGGGAACCGTAAAGTTTTATGTGTGGCTTAAGAGAGAAGCCCGGCTGCTTCTCGGCAGGCCTCTTAGGTGAGGATGGGGGTGGGGTCTGTTCAGCATCCATGTTGAAGTTGACTTTATTGAGATGTCACAGCCATGGCTGGAGCTACAGCATCCCGAAGTTGTGTAGAAGGGCCAGTATGGAAGCTGGCACATGGGCGTGAGGGCAGTCCCATTCCAACCTCTTTACATTGTTCCCCTGGCAACATGCTTCACAGATGAGAAGCCATTTTCTTGGGCCAAGATGAACTGACAGGAATACCCAAGATATGATCTGCAAAACACAAGAAAATCAAGAAGGAGGACCAGCGCGTGGATACCTCATTCCTCCTTTGAATAGGAAACAAAATACCCATGAAAGGAGTTACAGAGACAAAGTTTAGAGCTAAGATGAAAGGATGGACCATACAGAGACTAACCCACCAGGGATCCATCCCATAATCAGTCACTAAACTCAGACACTATTGCATAGGACAAAAAGTGTTTACTGAAGGGACCCTGATATAGCTGACTCCCACAGAAGTGGATGCTCACAGTCATCCATAAGAGGGAGCATGGGCCCACATTGGAGAAGCTAGAGATAGAACTCCAGGAGCTGAAGGGGTCTGCAACCCTAGAAGAGGAACAACAATATGAACTAATCAGAACCCCCAGAACTCGTGTCTCTAGCTCCATATGTAGCAGAAGATGGCCTAGTTGGCCATCGTTGGGAGGAGAGGCCCCTTGGTACTGCAAACTTTATATGCCCCAATACAGGGGAACGTCAGGGCCAAGAAGTGGGAGTGGGTGGGCAGGGGAGCAGGGAGGGGGAGGGGATTTTCGGGTTAGCAGTTGAAATGTAAATTAAGAAAATATCTAATAAAAAAAAGAGAGAGAGAGAGGAGGGGTCAAGCAGCCCCTTTTACACTGAGTCAGGCACACCTGGCTGTTGCCAGGTCACTGTGGGCAGAGCCTAGAAGAAATGCTGGGGCATGGTGGTCCTGTCCCATCAGCTTGGAGGTCTACTTCTTGTAGATGTCATTCTGGTACAGAGATGGACGTCATCCTTTTCCTCCTTCCTATGTACCCATTCTCCTTGGTCCCAGAAGAGGGTGTTCAGAGCCGTCTGCACTACTCCTAGGCCACACCCGAGCGTAGGACCTGTCCCCCTCCATAACCTGTTCTAAGATAACAGAGGCTGAGCATACACCAAACTTTCTAAAAATTCTAGCTCTAGACCATTCTGTAAACAAGGTGCCTGCTCAGCCGGAGGGGCACTTTGTTCTGTTGACATTCATGGGCCCGTGTACTGTGTGGGGTGCTGATCCCCCAAAGGAGCCCATATTCTAGTCTGAAACCCTTACATCACAGGAGTGACTGAGGTGTCAACCTGAGGTGAATCTGATGGCATCCTAAGCCTCCTTGTAAAAGGGGGTACAGTAGAGTTAGACTCAGAGAGAAGGGGGTGTGCTGCTCAAATCCAAAGCTATGGTGAAGCCACCACAGGCTCAGGAATGCAGCGGGCCCAGACACTGAAGGGCGGGAGGGGATTATCCTTACAGCTTCTAGAAGGAACGAGGCTTTGATATTAGGCCCATCAGGCTGATTTCTGACTCTAACCTTCAAAATGGTAACACAATAAATTTGTAATATTTTAAGCCACTGAGTTTGCGGCAATTTATCGCAGCAAGCCATCGGAAACTAACAACAGCCCTCACGGCTGCGTTTATAGCTATCACCTCACTGGTGCGTTTATAGCTATCACCTCACTGGTGCGTTTGTAGCAGCACGATGGGATTTCATCAGTGGTCTCAGGTAGAGTTTTGCGTTTGATGAAGTTATGTTTGTTAGATGAGATTATAACTGAACTTCCATTTCAACCTTTTTTTGTGGGTACGGGGGGAGGGGTTATTTTCGTCTGCTTATTTTAGAAGTTCCAAACTGAGTACTTAGAATATATACATCCCACATATACATCCCACATTGAAGTGCATCCTGTTTGTTTGCCAATTCAGTCCCCATAGTCATTCTCTGACCAAGTTGTGTGGGATTTTTTTTTTAAAAGCCATTTTCAGATGGCAATACCGAGGCTCCAGTAGCCTGCACATCCTGCTGAGAGCCAGCCATTGAGAAATGGAGAGGTCTGGCCACTCTGTACTTTCCCCAGGAGAATCAAACCTGGCAGTTAGGGCTAACAATGCCACAGGTACCTGGGGGGGGGGAGGGGAACGAGCCACGGTCTAGGTGGACTGTCCCAGGTTTCCTTTCACTCCGATCTGTAGCCAGACCTGAGCTACAGCACTTAGGAGAGTTAATGTTTTAAGTTTATGTTAACCTAATGGGAAATAAATTTGGGGAGAAGTCCATGAGATTTCTCCCCATCCAATGCAAGTGAAAACATCTGATAGCTGTCGGGAAGAACATCCCAGCACCCCCACACTTTGCCCTTATGTTAACATTATCTTTTTACATCCTGTATGTAAATTGAGCACCTTCCCTCATTTCAGGGAACAAGGTAATTGGTAATTTATTCCCTCGGAGTGTGTGCTTTTTCCGGCCTGAGGTTTTTACATCCTGCACTGTGTGTGGCCAAGCCGGAGCCGGGAGCCTTCAATGAGAATCTAACTCATGAGACAAGATGCAGAAGCCAGGACCCTGGTCCTTCCTGTGAAGGGACATTTGCTAATTGTGGGTGTGCAAGGAGATTCACCTATAGTTTCTGTTCTTCTCTGTTGGGTCCTAAGAGGTGGCACCTTAAGACTTAAGTTCTGTGCTTACAAAGCCCATGTGCTCTCCAGAAAGAGTCTAGAGCCCACCGTGAAGATTGGCCATCTTAAAAAGTCCTCATCAACATTGCCCCTAGAAG
Organism: Mus minutoides; assembly: GCA_902729485.2. Lineage (NCBI taxonomy): Eukaryota > Metazoa > Chordata > Mammalia > Rodentia > Muridae > Mus > Mus minutoides. The sequence continues at coordinate 813,797 of LR749622.1, read as the reverse complement.
CTGCTTTATCTGTCTGCAATTTTCAACTGACCTCAGCTACCTTGGGCCAGAGCAGGCTGGTTCTGAGAGGGGTTTATACTGTCTAGCTAGGAGTTCTGCCAGCCACAGCCCTTCTCAGTTGATGTCTTCAAATGGAAGGTGCGGCCTATAGCTACACTCCTAGAGAGATACCTGGAAGGAGAGGTCTCCAGAGCAAGAGGGTCCAAAAAGGCTTCCCAGCAAAGAGCTGTGCTTGGTCACTCAACAAAAAGCCTTTGGCTGGGGGGAGGTTTACAGCCCTGGAGACTGAAGTCTGCTGTGAGGAGGGTGGTATGGAAGCCATCCATGCACGACAGAGGGTGTTGTCAAACCTCTGTGAGGGCCAGGTGCAGGAAGCCCATCAGAACCTCACTGCCTTGAGCATGCAGGAGACAACACCAAATCTGTCTGCTTCCTTCAGATGTGTGCATGGTCAAGCGTAGTGGTCAAAGAGCTGTCCTTGATGAAATTGAGAGAAAGCTGTAGAGATGCCCACCTGCCTAGGTTCTCAAGGACCCCTTGGCCTATCAGACCCCAACAGCTGGCAGTCTGACTACACGCTAAGTTTCCCTGTCCTTCTGAGCCTGTTCTGACTGGGTCTGTCTCTTTCTCATCATTTACCCGGCTTTCCAGTTCTCCACATGCCTGGCTCTGTCTTTCTCCTACACATATGTATATGTGTGCACATGTACACACACATGTGCACATGTATATACACATGTACATGCATGTACACACATGTACACGTGTGTACACATGTTCACATGCACTGTGGGGAGTTTGTTTTCTTTTATCTTCCCTGAAATCCTGGTGAGGCCACCTAAGCTGCTCCATTGTCCTTTATTTTGGGAGGAGATAGGACTCAAAAATTAATATTTGGGAGAGCAATGACTTTGGGGGAGTGTAGCTGGGAACTCCAAGCCACAGGAACATGAAGCAGTCATGTGCACAAAGGGGCCCAGAAAGAACTTGGTGGACAGGACAATTTCCCAATTGCTTCTCTAACACCATGGGACTCCACTCTGGCTGGCACTTTGGGAAAGGGACAGAGTTAGTGTGAAGGTTTTACCTTGTTCCACCTCCCCAGCTCCAGCCGTAGACCCTGCTATCATTTTTTTTACATCTATTTACTTATTTGCTTATTTATTGTGTGTGCACGTTCAAGTGTGTGTGTGTGTGTGTGTGTGTGTGTGTGTGTGTGTGCCTGTGTGTGTATGCACATGTGTGTTTGCATGTGTATATGCAAGTACTCATGCAGAGATCAGAGGACAGCCCAAGGGCATCTGTTCTCTCTTCCATATTAACCATGAGGATTGAACTTGGGTCATCAGGTTTGATCGCATGTGCCTGCTGAGCCATCTTGCCAACCAGGCTCAGTATTTATCAGAGAAAGCCTGGGATCCAGTGAGTGTGGGTGTATAGGGTGGTGGTGGTGGTTGGTCCGGGTGCTATAGGCTTAAGGCTTGGGGAGCTCCGGAGGCTTGGCTAGGATGGCAGTTGGCAGTCTCTGCTTTTCTTTGAGCGTTTTCTTTGCCCTTCGATTTCTCCCCAGCTTACTGGGATGATTAAACTGAGGCCAAAGGAGCAGCGTAGAGCAGCTAGTTTAGTGATGCTTTACTCTGGGCTAGAACACGGAGACCACAAAGAGAAGCAGGTTCCCCAGGGTACCCCAGTAGTCACCAAGAGATCCCCAGTTGAGCCTCCTCAGACCGATGGCACCTCCTAACCACTCTACCTCAGCAAGTTCCTCAGCAGCAGACAAGACACAGTAAGAGTCATCTTACTGCCTTGTGGGTTGGTCAGTGTCAGCCCTGACGTCACAGCCTGGTTAGTTCTTTAAGTACTGGGATACAAGATAAGGAGCAGACAGGAGGTATGCTGCAGTTGAGGAAGCCAGAAGGTGGAGAGAGCTGAGCACAAGAGAATGTATAGCTTGTTGTTCCCCCCCCCCCCCCCCCGTCTTGGCTGGTTGGGGGAGGGGCATGTCTAGCCATGTGACACCTGTACTGGTGGTCTGAGAACCTGAGGCATCCCTTAGGTACCAGAAGAACCAGCCTTCATCTTCACTTAACTAAGTTTTTCCTAAACCGATTCCAAATGAATTCACAAGACCCAGACAACATTGCTTTACAGCCAGCAGCCTCCCTCAGCACACACTCCTACCCCCAGAGCCACTTTTCTTCCCAGGCTGCCTGCCTCTTTTCTGATGATGTCATCCCTGCAAGAACAAGACTGCAAGTCTCTTGTTTGAGAAAGGAAGGGGGAGACCGACCAGGTTTTTTGCATTTGGCTCCAGGCCTTGGGGGAGGGGCGGGGGATGGGGAGGCAGTGGAGGACCGGGCTCACCTGTGGGCAGACTTCTGCACAGGCTCCAGGCTCCTTTTGCTACAATGTTATCTGAAACGTCTGACTTGGAGGCTTCCACAGTGTTCCAGGATGGCTGACGTTTGTTTTATGATGTCCAGACAGTGTCCCATGATAGGCTCCTTGGAAGAACGGGAGGAGACAATCTTTAGCTTTCTTAACAAACGATCTTTAAAATGTCCTGCACATCCTGTGTTTGTCCAAATGCAGAGGCTGCATTGGCTGTCCCCTCCCCCCACCGCCCCACCCTCGGGAAGGACAATTCGGAGGTTGAAGATGAGGGAGGATGGGGGGGGTAGTTTGTAAATAACCACTAAGATAACTTAAGTGTGAAGCCATAAACGTGTTTTAAATAAGCTTTTAATATGAATAAATAGTGAAACAGGTGTCTCCGTTAAGAGGTACTTGGTTTTCATTTGAAATCTGATTTGTAAAAATTGAGAGAACACAACGACAGCCCATACTCTGACTTTCGGGTTATTAAATCAAATACTGAACTAGCAGGAGAGAAACAGAGAGAGCCTCCACCCTGCCCACAAGCATTTTACACAGGGAGTAGCAGAGACTCAGTGAAGGGGCGGAACCCCGTGGGGGTGGGGGGGGGTGAGGTAAGGCCAGAGCTAGAAGCAGCCAACACAGGACTCTTTAGTTTTCCTCCTTTCTTTCCCACAACGTAATCCGCAGGGTTTCCTGTGCGTGGTTGTTGGAGATGGGTACTGGGGAGTTAGTTTCTGATTGTGCTATTGAGTGTGCTGCCTCTGCCTAGTTTCCCAGTTGGTTGGCGGGCAGTGTTGGAAACCATCAAGAAACCTTCTACAAGGCTGGGGAGTGAGAAGCTCCTGACCCCTGATCAGCACAGTCATGATGGAGCATGTGCTTCCTGGGGAAGGATGCCAGGCCTGTTGCCCGCCTTCTGAGAGCATCAGAAAAGAAGAGTGGAAGGCTGCCTGACATCCTTGTGTCTCTCTTTACAGAGTCATCAGTTATGAGTGCTGTCCTGGATATGAAAAGGTCCCAGGAGAGAAAGGCTGTCCAGCAGGTGAGTAAGCCTGATGCTGCCTGTGGGGGAGGGGGTGGGATAGAAGAGCAAGAGAAGAGGAGAAGGAGGAGGAAGATGAGGCGGAAGGAGGAGGAAGAGGGGGAAAGGGGTAAGGGGGAGGGGAAAGAAGAGGGAGAGGGAGAAGAAGAAGAAGAAAGAAGAAGATGAGAAGTAGGAGGGGGAAAGGAGAAGGGGGAGGAGGGAGGGGAGGAAGAAGAGGAAGAGGAGGGGAAATAAGAGGGAGAGGGA
>LR749622.1:501163-599505 GCA_902729485.2 Mus minutoides | reverse complement strand
ACTGTGTAAATCCTCCCCCCCCCCTGCCCCATGGAGGCTGGAGAGACAGTTCTCTTGTTTGCTTGCAGGCCGCTCTTGTGGCTTGTTGGTAGGGAAGCTGAGGAGGGCCTGAGGGCTATAATTTTATAACTACTGTTCATCTTCCTCAGTTGGTTCTTGGCCAGATTTGGTATTTCTGGGAGTTTTCCTCTCAGATTTTCATAGTCTTTTACCCCTTGGCATTATTCTGACTATTAGATCCAGTGTAGGTGGATTCAAGTCCTCTTTCCCGTGGCTTGGGCCCATGCAAACAATAACATGTACTATCAATGAACCCCTCCTCTTCTAAAAGCCTCTCTACATATGATGTGCATGGTTTTAAGGCATTTTAAAGGAGTGTTCCATAATTCCATACCTTACACCGTCTTTTCATCCTCTAGCATGTTAAAGGGAATATGGCTTACCAGTGTTTCTCAACTTCCCTAATGCTCTGACCCTTAAATACAGTTCCTCATGCTGTGGTGACCTCCAAGTACAAAATTGTTTCATTGCTATTTCATAACTATAATTTTGCTATTGTGCTGAATCAAAATGTAAATATCTGATATGCAGGATATCTGATATGTGACCCCTGTGAAAGGGTCATTTGACCCCCGAAAGGGTCATAACCCACAGGTGGAGAAGCGCTGGCTTAGACCAAGAACCTGGCACAAATCCATGAGCGTCCCTTAGTCGCTGTTGGTTTCTTTTGCCTTGGTCATGCATACCACGGTTACTCTGCTACTCAAGTCTCCTGTTTTGGACAGTTTTTATTGTTCTGTCCTCTTTGAGAATGCCAAAATTCCTCACACTCTACGCACTGGAGATGTTTCCATCTAGGGCATGCAGATGACCTTTAGCTCTGAGTTCTTAGGTGCCAAATTAGGACGTGACCCTTCTGTATCCAAAGCAAAGATCTCAAGGGCACTTGGGTTTGCTCTTGGAAGAGTAAGTTCACCCATTTCACTCAGACAGTAACCTTGACTTGGGTCAATTGTGCCATGCTTGGAATGCAGGTGTTTTTACCAATCTACTGTGAATACAATTTCCCTCTTTCTCACTATGGTCTTGCTCTTCAGAAGAGGAAACTGGGTCTAACTGCATTCAGATTTGTCTAACCATCATGTCCTTGCATCCATGCATGGCTACAGCATCTTGACTCTTTTAGGGGCTCTGAGTCTAGACAAGGACACATCCAGGGGAGCTGAGTCAGGGCTTTGCCAGTGACCAGTGTCATAGAGTCCCATAGAAGGGGCACCTCATCCAAGCTGGGATGTGGGGGCATACAAGGAAAGGCTTGCCGAAGAGGTTGTTTTGTTCTGAGCTAAGACACCTATGTACTCAGCTCACCAAAGGATTGAGAAAGGTGGGCCGATGAGAAAGAGCCCCTGAGCACTTGGGCCCCAGAATCAAGCACATCTTAGCTTCAGTCTTGCCTCTGGGTGTGGCTGGCTGGGTATGATGCAAATGAGTCTTGTCACTTCTGAGCTGACAAGTGGCTGCATCATTGAGAGTATCTGATGATTATACTCAGAGCACCTGGCATGACAAAGGCCATGGATTGAGCCCTTAATAAGGTACTGTTGCTGCTCTTATTATTACTGAAGCCTAAGAGCTTGGCATATCATGTTGCCCAGGAGATTGGTGCCCCAGAGGTACTTATGAACCATGATAAGATGGAAACTAAACATGAGTCTGAAAGTTCATTGCCTTGGGTGCTAGGAGAAGCTGCAGTAGACTTGTTTTTTCAGGGGTAGACCAGATATCCAGAAAGGAAGTTTTGTTTTTTTTCTGTGTTTCTGTGTGTAGACTTGTCCCCCACTGCTACCCTTGCTGTATCCCACGCGCTAAAGAGTAGAGCAGCATCCTCTAAATGACAGCACCAGACAGTCTCAGAAGGCTCCAGAAGCAACTGATTCATTGAGCCTGCCCAGTGGACAATGATAATTTATTACAGTGTCCAGTGTCCTGTTTGCAGCCTCTTTAAATGTTAATGATCAATAACATAATTATGATGGGGAAGGTTCCTGGGCTAGTTGTAGCTTTAATTAAATTTTCAAAGCCATCTGGAGCTATGCAGAATTATTCTATGTTTCTTTCCAGACATGGCTTGGGAAGGCCTCTAGTGATACAGCAGTATCAAGCCTATAGCAGATAGTGTCCCTTTGCTTTTATAGCCAGGAGAGGAGATGCATTGGCTGATGGGAGATTTCATCATCTCCAGCATTTCCACCAGTCCAAGGCAGGCTGAGAGACTATTTGTCTGGCAAGGAAACATCTATCTTAAGAACTCAGCCTCATATAGCTGGTCAAGGGGCTAGACCAATGGGTGCTTTCCACGATTAGAAATAGCTTCCTATCTGCTCCCTAGCTATGAGACTGCTGGTGATATCTGCTCCCTAGCTATGAGACTGTTGGTGATATCTGCTCCCTAGCTATGAGACTGTTGGTGATATCTGCTCCCTAGCTATGAGACTGTTGGTGACCTGCTACTTACCTCTCTGCCACTTTCTCCTGATGTCCTGCCATCTGGCCCTACTGACCTCTTCCCTAAATTTGACATGCCCCACAGCCTTTCTCAGGTCTCTGTTCAAAATGGGATCTTACTTTTCCTCCTCTCAGACCCTCCATGATATCCTTCTCCACCTAATTTTTATCTACCTATCTGTCCGTCCATCTGTCTGTCTGTCTGTCTGTCTACCTACCTATCTTTTATTGTTTACGTGTGCGAGCTCATATGCATCACATTTTGGCCTGGTGTTCATGGAAGCCAGACGAGGACATCAGATCACATGGAGCTGGAGTTATGGATGGTTGTGAGCTATTGAGTGAGTGCCTGGAATGAAATCTGAGTCTTCTGCAAGAACAGTGTGTTCTTCACTGTTGAGCTGTCTTTTCAATCCCTGGTCCTCTACTCTGTCTCTTATCACTTAGCTACTGTGAGAATTGGTCGCGCCTTTATTATCTACAGCCATGCTGAAATACTAGATCTTTAATAGTGAGATTGTTCATTAAATTCTATCTATAAACACATAGACGATAACATAGTTTCTCAGCAAATATCTGTAAAATGCTTAACTCACATATGAAATTTTCAGGATGGGGCTCAGGAATATGACAATTGGCCTCCTGAAGGAGTTTTTGGCTCATTCTACTGATCTCCAGGCACACCCCACAAGTAGAGACTCCTAACTTTTCTTTCCTCCAGAGAGGGATGGAATTTCACTGAAAATGGCAGTATACGTATCTCCCTTTCTGATGACTCTGAACAGCTGTCCATTAAGAGGTCGTCTCACACTCAGTGACCTATTTTGGCCAATAAGGTGTAGCTGCATTTTGTGTGATGCTATGAAGCTCCCAAGGAGGGGTCACAGAAGTCCCTAACATCTGCTTCAGTCCTAGGAAGGCTCCTTCTTGGAAGGTAGCTGCCATGGAAGGTCACTAGCTCAGTTCAGCTACCACTATATATGGATGGGCAAATGACCCCCAATACATGAGCTTCCCAGCTGAGCCCTGCTTGACTTCCTGCATAAGCGTGATCCTATGGTATGGTTGGTGTCCTAAGCAGGTAAATCTTAGAGCTTCACAAATAACGGGAGAACCTCTCCATACACAAGATTACACACTGTTAACTGCTAGGAGGCTTGGGAAAGAGACCCTTTTCCCCCCCTCACTTCCTCTCTGCCTTTAGGCTTTTCCTGTTTACCTTCACCCCCACCCTCCTCATCTCAGGACCTCCATGTTCTTTCTCTTCTCTGCCCTCTCACTGTCTGAAATTGGGCTCCTATAATTATTTTCTTAAAGTCTTGCTTGTTTCTTCTTAGTCAGTCTCCCTTCTGTCAGACAGCACTGCGATCAAGCTACTGCTGGCTATGCCCAGAGCCACTCCTCCTTTGGTCCTGCATGAGCCGTGTGTGGTTGGTGTCTGAAAGAACCTGTTTGGGAGATGAGCCTGCTTTGTTTTATCAGAAGAAGACACATCCTGGAAAATAGGGTGACATTTGCATTTGGTTTCTGTAGTGGCTGGTGTGTCAACTTGACACAGGCTGGAGTTATCACAGAGAAAGGAGCTTCAGTTGAGGAAGTACCTCCATGAGATCCAGCTGTGGGGCATTTTCTCAATTAGTGATCAAAGGTGAAGGGCCCCTTTTGGGTGGGACCATCTCTGGGCTGGTAGTCTTGGGTTCTATAAGAGAGCAAGCTGAGCAAGCCAGGGGAAGCAAGCCAGTAAAGAACATGCCTCCATGGCCTCTACATCAGCTCCTGCTTCCTGACCTGCTTGAGTTCCAGTCCTGACTTCCTTTGGTGATGAACAGCAGTATGGAAGTGTAAGTTGAATAAACCCTTTTCTCCCCAACTTTTTCTTGGTCATGATGTTTGTGCAGGAATAGAAACCCTGACTAAGACAGTTTCCCTGCATGGCCAGGAGGGATCTATGAACTGTTACTGTGGAACAGGAGGCAGCTCACAGACCACAGTGTGGTTGGGAAGATGCAGCCCCCATGATGGGGCTTGGGGGATAATGCTCTTATTTGAAGGATGCTTCCTGAGACCAGGAGAGAGGAGAAGGGTTTGGGAGTCTCCCATGGATGCTGTACATCAGGTTTCATTTGAACTCTCTTCTGGAGACAAGGGTGTTCTTTGTGGAAGTTTAGAGTCTCAAATACATCTGGCCCAGAGGGTTTTCTTCATTGGAGTATATTGGAGAGAAGGGATTGCTGTCTGCTTGTACCCATCCCTAGTACATGCTATCCTGGAATACCATGGACACTCTAAAAGACATGTTGAAAGATTACAGGGAACCATGGCTAATCCAAATGGTGGTGGTGGTGGTGAGCATTTGTAGTGGCTAAGGTGTCCACAGGAGGAGGGCACTGCTCAGACTCCTCCCATGGGTAAACAGGTGAGTCCTTGGTGATCAAGGGGCCTAAAGAGGATGCCTAACCAGGCTGAGGTAGGATTTCTTGACAAAGCAGGTGGAGCACACTGAGCCAGATCTACCTCACTAAGGGAAATCAGAGCATAAAAAATTCCCTGAACGACTTTGGTGTGTTGATATATAAACATATCCAGATACTAGATCAAACTGTATAGCATAATAAAGTAATTCTGACAACAGGTTTAGGTTAGAAAGAGCCCTCTGTTTCTATCAGTACAGTGCAGTATCTATTTGTAGAATCCAGTTAAGATTTAACAGCTTAGTACCTTGCCTGTCACACAGATAATTTCCAGATAATTTCCTAATGAGCATGGGATGTGGCTCTGGACAGTTCATGAAAGAAAATATTTGCAAGGTACCATGCGACACTTTTGTCTAGAACTTACTACAAACTAGAAACTTATGAGTGAGCATTGCTGTCCCTGCAGTGGAGGCAAGGAAAGCAGTGTAGGAAGATTCACTCACGGTCACTCTGGGTCCTCACACCAGGGTCACAGCATGGCGCTGGTGATTATGTCATGTTGTGCTTTTCTCTACATTGTATTAAAGGGATTCTTTTTTGAAACATTCATTTGGGGGGGCAGTATTCAATTGTTTTGGGAAGAAATCTCTTAATAGCTATGTAAGGAGGTTTGAGGATAACTGTGTACTATCTGCAAATGTGATATATTACAACTAGGAGGGACTCTATGAGCCTTATGTGTTGCCCATCCTTGTAGTGGACTACCCACCTTTCCTAGGCTGTGGTTTATTAACAGCTTCAGAGCCATAACGGATGCTAATGGGCCCAGTTGTTGAAATCTGTCTTTGTAAAGCATCTCTGAAGGATCTTAATTTTGCTAGATTTCAGCTGGGTGGTCACCAAAAGCAGCTTCTAGATCTGCCGACACTGTACCACTTCCCTTTGGCCCACAGAATGAAGGTCCTTAGAAAACCATGCGTGGGGCTGGAGAGGTGGCTCAGCAGTTAAAGGGCCCTTCCTGCCCTTGCAGAGAAACCAGTTTTGGATTCAATTCCTAGCACCACATGCGGGCTAACTCCAGCCTGGTACTCCAGTCCCATGGCATCTAATACCCTCTTCTGGCCTCTGAAGGCACACACATACATTGGAACAAAGCACTCTTACACATAAACAAACACACTTTTTAGAGATAAAAGATAACCATGCAAGATGCTACTTTAACTGAAGGTAAGCCAGGGGGTGGGATTAGGAGGGTGAGGGCAGGATCTGATGAGAGAGGAGGTTTTCCTGCACACCTCTGGGATACAGAGGAAGGGTCCTCAGTCTCTCATACCACAGTGACTCCTCTGGCAGCCTCCTAGGCTGGAAGCTTTCCGAGCTGCCTGGTGCCAGCAGAGTGTGGCAGTGACATACGGTGGCTAAGGACAGAGTTCAGAATCGAGGCTTCGGAACCAGATGTGTGTGAGCTTGGGTCTGCATAGCTTCTTCCCAGCAGTATGGCATTAGGTGACATGCTCCTAGTTGTCTGTATATTCTAGATGTCTCAAACCATCTAGTTTATTTTCTGTTGGTGTGACAAACACCATGGCCAAGAGCAAATTAGGGAGGAAATGGCTTATTTCATCTTACGCTTTCAGCTCATGGCCCGTCGCTAAGGGAAACTGGTCAGGGAATTGAGCAGGGACCTGAAGCTGAAACCATGGAGGGATGCTGCTTTCTGGCTCTCTCCTGGACTCAGGCTTAGCTGGCTTATAAAGTCCAGGGCCACCTCTTAGGGAATGGTACCTCCTGTAGCAAGCTGGGCCCTCCTATGCCAAGAAACTCTCAAGATAATTCCCCATGCCTACAAGCTGATCTGACCTGGAAACTCCTTCAATTGAGGCTGTGTCAAGTTTATAGTTAAAGCTTGAGTTACAGAGCCATCCAGCATGGATGCTGGGACGCTGGGATGCTGGGATGCTGGGATTCTGGGAAGCAAACTTGGATCCTCCAATGAGTGCTCATAAACGCCGAGCCATCTCTCCAGCCCCTTGTCACACTAATGGGAGATGTCATTAGCGACCTAGTGAAATTAAGTATATCTTTACTGCAAACATTCCTCAATAGAGTAAATGTATACGGTGGTGGCTCACTGGTTGTCTGATATCATAGAAAGAGTAATTATAGAAAATACAGAAAAACATTTCCATTCCATTCTAATAATGAATCAAATCACAAAATCACTTACTCGAAAGCTAAATGTATGTTAATCTATGTCTGCACAGAGAAGGAATCAGGAGGCTGAAAACAAATTAAAACAGTTGACATCTGAAATATAGGATCGTATGCTACTATCTTTTAATTGTCTTTCTCATTTTTTATCATGCCATGTATTAAACAAAATAAGTAAGATGAAAACTACTGTGTGCAGAGACCACTGCGCAGCCCCTCCCTGTCACAGAGCAGACCTGTCCTTCAGCCCCGCCCCCACCAGCCATGTTTCTTCCTACCCTCCTCTCCTGTTGCCTCCTGCTTCCCAGCTCTTGGAAGCCAATGCTCACTTCTTCTCTACCCCATCTTACGTCTACAGGTTTCTCTCGACATCATCCTTTTGACCAACCATGAACACATGAGGCCAGCCCCAGACTCGGGTCCTCAGTGGTGAACACAAACTGAATGCCTAAGGACAAAGACCAAGCCAGGCTGCTAATCCTGAAACAGAAGGTTTAAGCTTGGACTTGACCTGCTATGATTATTTAAGAAAATTCTCTCTCTCTCTCTCTCTCTCTCTCTCTCTCTCTCTCTCTCTGTGTGTGTGTGTGTGTGTGTGTAAGAGAGAAGATGCAGGAAGCCCTCTTAGATACTAAGACCATCCAGGCATGATGTCACTGTGACTCCGATTATATTAACTGAAACATTCATATTAAACAAACCTTTTCATCTGCACTTATACTTACAGTCCTCCTCCCCAAGAATGATGCACTGTGGGACATAATGGAAGGAATTTTCAATAGATCAATTCCTCATTAAAATTCTAAATCTATGAGAATATGTAACCAAAATAATATGATTGAAATGAACATTTGGTATTTATCTTAGTTATTAGAGCTAGTCAGAAGTCCTCAGGGGAGACTTCTAAGGTCGTTTTGATTTATGGGGTTAAAATGACAATCTGAACATAGTTTTTTGTTGTTGTTTGTTTGTTTTTGTTTTGTTTCATTTTTTGAATGTTGTAGTTAATTGCCCCTGGTTTGTATCTGCTCTTGGGGATGATGAAGACTTTGTGTTCCTGCTGTAAATGGCCCTCAGATTCTTTTCTACTTACTGACGTTCACATCAGAAAGTATTCCTGCTCTAGCTCTGCCTGTCTCTGCAAACACAGCACCGAGTGGGTAGAGCTGTACACGCTAACATTCTCTGGCATAGGAAGCTTGGTAAGCAAAGAGAAAGTGTTCCAAAGAATTCTCCCGCACATACTTGTTCATGTAGAGCGAACAGGTAAGAGAAAAAAAAAGTTTAACAGTCTGTCAGTAAGACAGGTCAACAGGAGTTTCAGTAGACTGTGTGTCCCCCTCACCCTGTTTTCTTTTTTGCAAGCTAGGAAGGGCAGAATGTGGGGATGCAGTGATAACTCAGGCCATTGAGATGGGAGCATGCCAGAGACCAGCTATAGTATTCAGTGATTTCTTTCATGACCTGAAATTCTCAGGAAAGGTCCCCACTGCTTCTCTATGACTGCAGGATCCACCGGGATTCACCTCTCTGCTTCATCTATGGGACTGGTGGGCCAGGGCCAGTGGCAGGGTTTCCCTGGAGAGCAAGATGCTTTTTCTTTGACTCAAAGGGACACGGTTGGTAGTACAGAGATTAGAGATGTTGAGTCTGCACTCTGGGGTCAGCCTCGAATGACATCTAGATTCTGCTGGATATGTTTTTATCATAGGGGGCAATTACTGATACTGGAGGAGCACTGAGGCCTCTGGCTTCCCACTGGACGCTTTAGTCTTCTGCTCAGCAGATTACATGTAGGATGTGTACTATTTCCAGAGAGGCCACACCTTCTGTGAGTTCATCCTCCAAAACTGATAATCTCTTGAGAGCTTTAGAAAATACTGATGTGCACCCCTTGAGGCTAGCTGAACCTGAAACTGGGTAGGGATCTGCCCTTGTCACAAAATCCAGAGCTTTGTGTGGCCAAGAGTCTGAAAGCCAGCCTGGCACTTTTCAGCAAGCTGTGGCTTTATCCTTGTTGTTCTCAGAAAGATGAATGTTGGGAGCAGTCAGATGCACTTTTGCTTGGTACAGTTAAGGGGAGGTGACTCTGGGTGGAGGTCAGGGCTGCCACAGAGTGTGGACAGTACTCACAGCAAAACATGATCTGCCCAAAATATTATAAAAAGTGGGACTGAACCAAGGGGTACCTATGTAGCCCGAGGGTAGTTCTGCACATAAAATCAGCATGGCAAGTAGCTTCCACTGGCTAATCTATTATGTATATACCATTTTAAAATTAGATTACGTGTGCTAATAAAGATTGAATACTATTTCTTAGGTTATATATTCTCCTATATGGACAGGGAAATTGAGGCTCCCAAAGATGAAATTACACGTTTAAAGTCAGATATCTCATAAGCCAGGGACCTGAGATTTCAACACAGAGAGGCAGGCTTCTGCCAGGTACTTTCCTTCTGCTTTTCTTGGGAGGTCTTCCAGGCAGAAAAGGGATTATGATTCATACTGATTACTCTTTCTTTCGTTAATATTTTCTGCTTGGGAAAACTGCGCTTCCCCGAGTAAAAGACAACACTTCTAAACCAGGTGGAGTTGAGTCCCATGGGCACATTTTACATGTTCCTGTCCTCCTGCTTGTGAAAGAATGATGGCAGCCCCAGGAAACAGAGTTCCAGCGTGCTGGGCTTGTGTGTGTGACAGTTACTGTGAATTGTCGAACTGACAGAGCTTAGAGTCATTTGGAATACAAGCCTCTGGGGACGTCTCACCTGGCATCCTGCTATGTTGGGCTGATTGAGGTGGGGGCGCCCACCCTAACTGTGTGCTGTGACCATTCTGTTGGCTGGGGTCCCAGACTACACCTCCTGCGATCATCCCTCTGCTTCCTGACTGTGGATACCCAGTGACCATCTGCCTCTCAGCCTGCTACTATGACTTCCTATAATGGTCTGAGCACTCAAACCATGAACTAAGACAAACTCTCCCTTCCTTCAGCTGCTTTTGTATGGTATTTTGTCCCAGGACGAGGCAAGTCACTAACATGGAAAAGTGGTACGGGGAGTAGGGTTGCTATGAGACTAAAGATGATCATGTGGTCTGTAGGCCTGTGAGAAGTTTATCAGGATGAGTTGGGGTGTGTGTAACTTAGGAAAACCCTAAAAACCTTTAAGTAGAGCTCAGTGCCTCATTCTTGTGGGAGCTGTAAAGGACAGATGATCAGTGGAGGCTGTCTCGTGAGCTTTTGGAGGGAAACGCGGTGGTCTATCAGGAAGGGGATAAAAGCCATTTGTTTTTATTCTGACAAAGAACTTGTCTGTGTTCTGCCTGTGATCTGATAGCTCAAGTGAGGTGCAACTCAGAATTACAGGGTGCATTGTTTAGCAGGAAATGGAGGATCTGACAAATGTGTGTACTAGAAAGGAAAGGAGGAAGTTCAGATAAGACAGTGGCTGTGGTTTTTGAAGGTATAAGAGAAACCTCCTGCTGGGACAGTAGGCAAGGTACCCTCAGGGTGAGACTGGAGGCTGCATTTGAGAGACACCCCAGTTCATCTGAGAGGAGAAATGCCATGAAGAGCTTCCTATTGAAAAACAAGAAAGTGCTCAGGAAAAGGTTTGCCCAGGGTAACCACACAAAGGCCAGTGCAGTTGTGGTCCAGGGAGCCAGCTAACTACCTGAGCTGACAGCAGAATCTGTCGACACTATGCATGTGGCATCTGGTTTTACAGGTCTAAAAGATGCAAGAATAGAGGTTCACAAAAGCTAATAATGCAGGTGTTCCCGAAGGCTGGGAGCAAGGCATCTGCAGGATGCTGTGAAACTGAAGCCCAGTTTGCAATAGAGAGTCTGGATCTTAGAGATGCCAGGATCTTGGAACATCTGCCAAGGAATGCTGCATGTACAGATTCTGGATATAACTAACACAGAAAACTGGTACTCGGAGTAGGGTTGTTATGAGATTAAAGATGATCATGTGGTCTGTAGGCCTTTGAGCCCATTTATCAGGATGAGTTGGTGTGTGTGTAACTTAGAAAAACCCTAAAAACCTATAAGCAGAGCTCACTGCTTCTAATGGGCTGGTTCCGGATATAGTAGCCTGTAGTTGTATAGTGTAGTGTGGGGTAGGGTTGGGTATGGGGTGGGGTGGGGTATGGTATAGTATAGTATAGTATAGTATAGTATAGTATAGTATAGTAGTAGCTTAGGCTACTGTAGTAGGATTGAAGGGCAGGCGACTCAAGCCCTTGGAGCCTAGATGATTCCACTATGAGCCCCAGATGCCCAACCTTGAGCATCAGGACGTGGCGTTTGCCTTGGTGGATGTTGGCCTTGCTTTTGTCTGACCTTTCCTGACCATGCTCCTATTTCTCAGTTTAGGGATGAGAATGTTTACTTTGCGCCTCCGTATAGCAGAACGACATTATCGCTTTTTTTATATTATTGACACTCACAGTTAAGAGAAGGCTTGAGTCTCAGAACACACTCTGCACATATGTTTTCTAACAGTGTGGGAACCGCTGAGGACTATATATGAGGGGCTGCTGCTTCTGAAGTCATGGGACATCCTCTCCATCCAAGTCTCCAAGTTGTTGGGAGCAAGAATGTGACCTGGTCTCACTGGTTCTCTAACAGGCCAAGCTGTGTCTGTAGAGCTCAGGGGTAGCGACCGAAGGCTCATGGAACCAATCACCGTCATTGTAGATCCCCTGTGCTGTCGTGAAAGAGCCACGCTTCTTCTACAGAAGTAACAGACTTAGCAAAAAGTCATTTCTCTCTCCACTCCTCGTCTGCCACCCGCTTTCTCTCTGTGTGTATTTTTCCCCAAGTATGATGTCTTTGCTTGATGATGTCCAAGAAGCTGTACCCATTCCACAGGTAGAGTTAAAATGTCTGCGATGCAGAACAGGACAGTCTGGGTGCCCCCGCTCTACTCCCTTTGACTACTACAGGACTGATCCCTATAGAGTTCTCTTGCTGCATATAGGAGAGTCATCTGGCCCTCCCTTGGGCAGATGGGAGGAGGGATGATGAAGAGACAGTCTAGCAAAAGGGAAGGCAGACATCCCCTTTTAAGTCCACAGACAATGAAGCAGGGAGGAGGAGGAGGAGGAGGAGGAGGAGGAGGAGGAATGAGATACGTTCCGCCATTAGAAAGGCTGCATATGTCAGTAAATCACCAAGCAGTCACCACACGCCATGTGCGGGTTTGTTTTCTGGATGGAGCATGGGCTCAGCTGAGCTGAAATTGAGATCTAGGGTAGTAGGACCTTCCCAGAGGGTGAGCCTGGAACTGCCCCAGGCTTGCTTAGAGTCAGTAGATTGTGGATGAGGCTTTTCAGGCCTCTGAGAGGGATACTCGAGATAGAGATAGACAGCAAGCTGCCTCATTCAGCTGGCTTAGGGCCCAAGAATTTGATGAAGCATTCTGAGCAGCTACAAGACAGGCTGGGGGTGGTTTTGAGTATCTGTAAGTGTACAGGCACTGTCGCTTTGGAGCTCTGGTGGGAGGTGGCTGGGGGATAGAGTCTTACCTCTGAATTCTCATGAAGTGAACTCACTCTCAGGCAGGTAGCAGGTAAGGTCTCGAGTGAGATCTTAGCAGTCTTCCCTTGCCTTACCTGTGAGCAAATTAACACTACCGCCTTCTCCCCACCAGTGATGGGGGCTGGCCATATTCAAGGTACATATTATCCCACTTGAGTCTCATCAGAGCCTGGGAAGTTGGCCTTATTATCCTTCCTTTAGTAGCAAGAGACGTAAGACACAGGGTCTGAGTGTCTGTTCATGTGAGTCCATGAGTACACGGTTAGACCTGGAATTGACCTCCCTGGGCTCACTCCCAGCCAGAACTCCAACACTGTCACTCAAGGATTGCCTTCAGCTGTATTACTGAGTCTGAGTTACCATCTTTTGTTTGGGAGTCAGGGTCTCATTATATAGCTCTGGAACTCGCTCAGTAAACCAGGGTGGCTTCAGACTCATGGAGATCCACCTGCCTCTGCCTCCCAAGTTCTGGGATTAAAGATGTGCAGCACCATCCCTGTGCTTCCTAAAGTAAGAGTCAGGGAGGATAGTCACAGTTTGTAAGACAGTTGGCCACCCCAAGAGGAATTTTATACTAGATGGTATGCTTACCATGGGGCTAGTTTTAACATTCTTGGGGGAGATAACACAGGGCAAGTTGGAGAATGTCTTAGGGGATAGTAGGACATTGGGTGTCTTAGCAGGTAGTCACCACTGAGACAGCAGTGGCACGTTTCCTTTGGCATACAGCGGACCGGAAAATCTCCAGAATATTGTCACCTGGAAATTTGCAAAATTTTTTATAAGGAAAAAGCTTGTTCATCCACTTTTGCAGTTGGAACATGAAGTCATGCTGGCCACTTGGCTGAGGCCACAAGGCTACATAGACTATGATTCAGGCTGGAAGTCTGTATCCTGACACCAGCAGCTCGGGAATGGCCTCTTTACCAAGAGCTCCTCTGTCTTCATCTAATGGCAGTTGACAGTGGCCTGGATGTTAGGATAAGTTCTGAGAAGAGGCAAGCGTTGAGACGAGAGGCAGCATTCCTGAGTGTGAGCAGGCCCAGGGAGGCACGCGCCACTCCCGTGCAAGCATTTCCTAGACAGAGAGACCGAGCTTGTGTGTCAGGCTGATACATGGATAATGTGAAGCGCTCTGGGGATCTGCAAGGTGTGCTATTTTTATGTGACAGTGGTGACACATGCTCAGGGCTCTATGGTGCCTTAGAGCAAAGGCACCTGTCTGATTTTGCTGAACTCAAGGTATCCAAATGCATTTGAACATAAAATCTTAATGGTCATACCTGATTAGATGCCTATGAAAATGCCAAGAATAACTGGTCTCATTTGATGTCTGCATGAATGGGCTGATCTGATAACACGTGGGCAGGCTTCCTATGCTGTCATCTACTACCTATCTATGTATCTATCATCTATCTATCTATCTATCTATCTATCCATCTATGTGTCTATTATCTATCTATCTATCTATCTATCTATCTATCTATCTATCTATCTATGTATCTCTATATGTCATCTATCATCTATGTATCTATCTACATACCTATCTTATATACCTATCTATGTGTCTATTATCTATCTATGTGTCTACCTATCATCTACTTATCTATATATGTATTTATATATCTGTCATCTATCATCTATGTATCTATGTATTTATTTTATATATCTATGTACCTATCTATGTATGTATATATCTATGTATGTATGTATGTATCTGTCATCTCTCAACTATCTATTATCAATTTATCTTATCTATCATCTACATATCTATCTATGTATCTATCATCTATCTATGTATCTCAGATACAAAAGGCAACGTATTTGTACACGGGCCTTGGTAATTGTCATTTGCAAGTCAGATATCCAGGGTAGGACTGTATTTGTGAGGATATGCTAAGATTCCTGATATGCTAAGATTTGTGAGGATATGCTAAGGTCAAACTGGAAATTCTATGATTCATAAGCCTTCCTAATATTAGACATTTTCATTAGTAATTCACAGTACAACAGATGTCAAGAAAAGCTACAGGGCTATCTGCCTTCGCATGATGGCATGCATGGTCAGAGAGAATTTGCACATTGACATGAGCGAGGTTAGCATCCCACATGAGTCATTTATCATCTTCCCACCTGTGGAGGCAGCAGACGCTTGACATTCATGATAGATATTTCCTGAGGCCTTTATGATTCCCTTAATTGGAAAATTCCACTAGGGCAAATCATTTCCCTCACGAAACCCTTTCATTCTGACCCGGCCATCATGACCACGGATGGCTTGGGTTTTCTATCTCATTCATTATCAGATCATTTGTCTGTAGCTGGCAACCAAGGGCCGTGGCTGTGAGGAGATGGCCAGACACCCACTTACTGAGTGACTCTACCCTCAATGGCAGTTTTGCTAGAGGATTTGAGTTTACATTTTCTAGGGAAAATGGGCAATGTCTACAAGGCAGGCCCTGTTGTGGTTGCTTGGAAACAGTCAGATTCTCTGACTATAAACCACGGACCCCCCAGGAGAGCCTATTTCCTGTATGTGTCAGACCCCATCCTCATGCCCTGTGAGGAGCAGGAAACTATTCTGGCTGGTGCAGACAGGGGTGCTTAGAAGCTTGACGGTACCTCAAGCTCATCTTTCCCAACACCACATTGGCCCACAGCAGGGCTGGCTTGAACCCAGGAGTGGGGGACGTCGCGGCAGTTCCAGAACGAGACCCCCGTGCTTCGGATAAAAACAAAGCACAGCAAACCATCCAATCAGATCTGGGGCTAGGTTTAACAATGCGTCCCCACAAAGCTCAAAAACATAGATTTGAACTTGAAGCTTGACTTCGCGTCCCCCACCTGGCAAAACCTCCTTGTTATGGGGGACTCAGTCTTGGGGAAATCCATTTTCTTTGGATTTATGGTGATTATTGAGGTAAAAGCACAGAAAACCTTACCGACCCTGGAAGCCCTCCCTAGACGAGTCTCACAGGCACATGGCTCTGGGTGGTGGCTGGTTTGTGCCCCTTACCTGCCCCTGTTTGGATAATCATGGGAAGAGGAATGTTCAGAGCCCAGACTGGGGCATTTAACCAAATGTGGTTAAAAATGTTTGTTTTGAGACAGGGTCTTACAGTGTAAGTGTGGCTGGGAATGTGAGAGATGGGGTCCTTCAGCCATGGCCACTGAAGGACCTTGGTGTGTACTGACAAGAGGGTGAGCCTACCCTTGAGCATCTACTTGAGCTTTCTATTAAGAACTTATTGAGACTTTGGAATGAACCATCTCTAAGCTCAGCCTCTGAGGTCCATGGGTCTTGCCCAGCCCTCTCTGCGAGCTTCCTTCTATACAGCCAGTTCCTTGGCGCAGAGAAAGCTCCGCTGATGCTGCTGAGTGAACAGTTACAGGCTTCCCAGCAAGCCGCGGGCCTGGCTTGCTAGCCCGTGGGAGCCCTGCTGGAAGTGTGTTCTCACAGCCCCTTGGAGACTGCTCTCCAGGCTCAAGGCCTGCTCACGGGCTGATTGTGATTCCTTTATTGGGGACTGAAATCTGAGCAGCTCTGCAAGTGGACGTTCCCTGTCTTCAGCAGAATCTGGGTGTCACAGCCACTTTGTGGGAACATAAATATACATGAGCACGAAGCTGGGCCAGCAGCCCTGCAAAGCCAGGCGAGAAGGCAGGAAAGGCAGAGAGCTTACCTTTTTGACTTCGTACTTAATGGCGAGTTTGATTCGGCTCAGACTTGGACGGTGGTGGTCGGACCAGACTTGCAAGTTCACATCGCCATTTAAAATTGCTTCCACCTCTTCTGTGTCTCGGCACAGGTCCAGCACGCCCACCACAAAATCCTTGCATTGCATAGATAACTTCCTGTAATCATTCTAACAGAATAGAAAGAAATCAGGGCGTGTCACACTGAGTCCCATACACTCTGGTTGGCTCGTGCAGCGCAGTAAACCTGGGGAAGGCCTCGGAGCCAGCCGCACGTGCTGGCACCATAATGGAAGGCTATTGCTCTTGCCCAGGCCTGCCTTCTCTGAGCTAACGTTTGCTGAGTTCAAAGTCACCTCAGGTGTGCGCTGAAGTCACCTGATTCCCACACTCCACCCTACTCACTCAGCCAGAACTCCCAGGGATAAGGCCCAGGAATCTGCCTTGTAAGTTTGTCCCTGGGTGAACTGTGAGTCTTCCCTGCCCTCTCTAGGGTCTTTCAAAGTACCAGGTCCTTGTGCCCAAGGCTGAGAAGAGTCTAATACTGTAGACAATGTCCCTCCTTTCCTCGCTGGGGACTCTGCTTCACAAGGCTTTGCTGGAAAGTTCTGGCTGCTGGGCTCAACTGGACACAGGTGTGCCTTTTCATTTGGGAAAACTGGCTTCTAAATTTTCAAATGAACTGTAATTCACATCTAACATGCCTTAAAAAAAAAAAAAACCTACACACGTTTATTTCGCAAATTGTGGCTCCTGCGCTCCCTGCCTGTTGAATAAACTGCTCTAGGTCTTGACCCTCTTGCTAATGTTTCTTCTTTCTTAATGAATTCCTCCTGGGTCCTCCCCGCCAGTATCTCTTCCAGAATGTCTTTGAGGGGCTTACTTCCTTTCTTAGTGACACTCCAACTTGTCTGTCTTCCTAACAGATAGTTCAAAATTTCAGACAGTGCTACACAAAATGTTGGAGAAAAAAAAGTATTCCATGTCACCCGCTCCCCACCTTACCCCCAAATATTTCCCCTCAGTGCTTCCTTCCTCGTCTCTTTGTTGAAGTCACACCCATGTCACTCTCAGTGTTAATCACTATCATCAACCCACAGGCTTCACAACCCACAGTTAGCAAACAGGATGGCTTTGCCTTCCTGAAGCCTGCATCCCTCAGCACACAGGCAGGAGCCTGGCACAGGAGCAGTGCAGGCATTTCCCACAAGTTAATGATTTCCAGCTCCGACCTGGATGCTTCCTCAGAATGTCACTTTGCATTACACACAGAGGTCAGTGAGTGCCAGTTCGCTGGGGAAAGGAAAGGGATCAAGCAAATATTTTCAGACAAGAATGGCTATGCTCCAGTTTTATTCAGAATTTAGATAGAAGAAGAGAGTCTCAGAAACTCTGTGGAGACATGGCCGCTGGCTGCAAAGCTTGGGCAGACTGGTCTGCCGGGTGGGACCGAGGGGAGTTTGAGCATTGAGACAGGGCTGACATGAATGCTGCATCCTGTCTGTCTTCACCCTAGGACTCATTCACTTACCATCCACTCATTCTCAAGGAGCGACCGCTGGCTGGCCAGATAGTGAAGGTACTAGAGAGAAGTGTAGCTGCCACTTCTAAATGCCACAGGGTAAAGGAGGCTGGGAACCCACCCTCAGAATTTCATCCAAGAGCAGCAAATGCCCTGAGCTACCCTGGTCCAAATCATCTAAAAGTGGTGTGCTTGGATGCCGAGCTCCCCCCCCCCCCGTGTCATCTCAGTCCCCACCGAACCCTATAAAGGAAGGACTGTCACCATTTCCAGCTCAGAAAGCCTCAGGGGCAAGTGCACACACTTGCTCTGTGCAGCCTTCTCTCCCTCAGGTCACCGAGGACCTTGTTTGTTGTCAGAGAAGAAGCTGCCCACACTCACAGCACCACCCAAAAGGACTGCCCCTCCTGACTCTGCACTCAGGATGTCTGGGACCTGTCACCTCAGCACCCCACCCCCAGGTCACCCACTCACAATAGACAGCTGCTCAAGGACACTCCACTCTTCCCCCCCTCCCCTGCATGGGCAGCTTTTCAGCCTCCTACTGGCTCCAAGGTACACATGTGCCATTATTTCTTTGTCTTAAAAATAAATGTCTCCTGACTCCCGTTACAGCCCCAGTTTCCTGTCCTGTTTGATGGCAGAACTCTGGCCACAGTTGTCTACATCCACTGCCTCTGCTGTCCTCTGGTGTGGCAGCGGGTTGTCCCTTTTAGCAATGCCCTCAGGCGTGGGCTCCATTGTGGCTGCTCCAGCCGCACTCACAGGGGACATTCCCACTGCTGAGTCTGCGCTGAGTGTAATCTCTTCAGTCCATCAGGGTTGCCACGTGCACTAAAGTTCATCTATTTCTGTCTTGGCTCCACTCTATGGTGATACCACAGTTTGTGCACACACTTGATGAAGCCTTTGGGTGTTTCTAGCCTCTGGCAAATAAAGAACAAGTGTCTATAAGTGTCAGTATACAAGTCTTTGGGTGAACTCATGGTCTCACTTGTTAATGTGACTACAAAGGACCGGGTAGCGGGGCATATTGTAAATGCATGTGGATCTGATACTTCTGGAATAGGGACACTGTTACATGAATGGTCCTTTTGTGGTTTCCCTGTCTTCGTTTCTGTGTTTTCACACCAAATGCCAAGGATTGGCATTCTGAGTCCCTTAACTTTGTCATACATTTAAATATTGCTTTAAAAAAAAACCAACTTTTTTTTATATAAACTTAATAGCAAACATATTTCTAGCTATAAGAAACTATGTTGGGATTTTTAAAAGTGATATTGGGTTGATCTATTGATGAATTTCTGGTCCCAACAGACAGCAAACTGAACCCATCCAGCAGCCTGCGTCGGTCCTGAATGTTTGGTGCGGAGTCTGTCCTTTACCAGCATCGGATTTAGCAAGTCATTGGTTTTCCTGGTGTTGGTGAAGAACTCCAACTTGTCAGTTTTGTCAAAATGACTGACAGATAAAAATTAGGAGCGAGCGAGTGAG
Source organism: Mus minutoides (assembly GCA_902729485.2). Classification (NCBI taxonomy): domain Eukaryota; kingdom Metazoa; phylum Chordata; class Mammalia; order Rodentia; family Muridae; genus Mus; species Mus minutoides. Next base: position 580,119 of record LR749622.1, on the reverse strand, counting down.
CGAGAGAGAGAGAGAGAGAGAGAGAGAGAGAGAGAGAGAGAGAGAGAGAGAGAAGCTCATTACCCAGGTGGAACAAAAGCGAAGTGACTTTCTCAGGTCTGTGCTATGGAGACACCCACACAGTTCAGGATAATTAACACTCATTCCTCAATGGAGATCCTAGAAACTCAATTTCAAAGGAGTGCAGACTTCAAATCTACTCCCACATTCTTCCCTTCAGGGACCTGGTTATAGGAGGGAAGATTTATTGAAACCTTCCACTGGCGCAAAGGGAGATACCTTAGCAGGGATGAACACGCTGTACGCCCAGAGGGAACTTTTGTTTTCTACATGCCTGATGGTTGTAGTAACAGTAACAACTGAAGCACCTTAAACATGTCATCAATCACACCTCTCCCACGAAGCCCCATCATCCCTAAACAAGAGGATTGAGATTTCCGATTTCCGTACTGAAGTCAGTGACTTGGGGTCAGGAGCCACTTGATGGAACAGCTCTGGGAGACCATGGGGATATGGCCACAGGGTGTTGAGAAGAAAGAAGGATACTGTGACCAGGGTCACATGGGTCTCTAGAGTTGTGTTGTGAAGGAGAGACGAGGAAAGGATACACAGGGCCAAGGGAATCACTTCTTTTCCTTCTTTTTCTCCATCTCTGTCTTCTTTTCCCCCTCCCCCCATTGTGGTTTGAATGTTAAATGTCTCCCATAGGGTCATTAGCTTGAATATTTGGTCCCCAGCTGGTGGCACTGTTTGGAGGGGGTGGGCATGGAATCTTAAGGAGAGAGAGCTCACTGGAGGAGTAGTCAGTCCTGAGACTTTACAGCCTCACCCGAGTGGAGGTACTGTTCATTGTCTGGTTCCTGAATGTTGACTCAGCACATAGGACAGCTTCCTGCTGCCTCCAGCTGCCTCCAGCTTCCTCCAGCTGCCTCCAGCTGCCTCCAGCATGCCTGCTGCCAGATCTTCCCAACTGTCACTCACTGTGTCCCTCTGGAACTGTAAAGCCTTCTTCTTTAAGATGTTTCTTTAAGATGTTTCTTTAAGATGTTCTGTCCCAGCAACAGCAAAGTAACTTTCTTCCTTCCTTTTTCCTTCCTTCCTTCCTTTTTCCTTTCTTCCTTCCTTTTTTCTTCCTTCCTTTCTTCCCTCTTTTTCCATTCCTCCCTTTCCTCCTTTTTCTATTCCTCCCTTCCCTCCTTTTTTCCTTTCTTTCTTCCTTCCTTCCTTCCTTCCTTCCTTCCTTCCTTCCTTCCTTCCTCCCTTCTCCTTCCTTCCTTCCTTCCTCCCTTCTCCTTCCTTCCTTCCTCCCTCCCTTCCTTCCTTCCTTCCTTCCTTCCCTCCTTTTTTCCTTCCTTCCTTCCTCCCTCCCTCCCTCCCTCCCTCCCTCCCTCCTTCCTTCCCTCCTTCCTTCCCTCCTCTCTTCCCCTTTGTTGGATTAATAGTCTTTATGTTGATTGAAATTTAATTATGCAGATTGTTGCCTATGATAGCAGTAGGTCCTTATGTTGATTTAGTAGGTTTAATACCATATATGAGAGAGTATTGAACATAGTCTACAAGCAGAAAATAAATTTATACAGAGATGTACACACAGAGAAATCTGTTCTATCTATCTATCTATCTATCTATCTATCTATCTATCTATCTCTATCAATCAATAGATAGACTTCCATTTTGCTTATCTCTAGTGACAAGAAGAAACGTCAGTCTGTAGGTGATGCAGCCAGGACCAGCACTTTGGTACACAGCTGTAGATATTTTCATTCCACTGTTTTGCTTTGAGTTAAATATAAACAGAAGTGATGAGCTGAGAGCTAATAAGGGGTGCAGTTCCGATTTGAAGAGGTCAGATGTAGTTTGGGGGAGAATATCAGATGAATGGGTCAGTAGTGCCTGCAGAATGCAGGTAGGCAGCAGCAGAGGTTAGAGCTAGCCTGGGGCTGCTCAGGGAATTACAGAACAGATTAAAGACCGAGGCTCCGCCCAAACACACAACTAAAGCAAAACAACAGCAAACCACAAACAAGCTCATTTGAGGTTTATGGTGATAAATATAAGATGAGGGCCATTAGTGGGATTCTGTTTTTTTCGAAATACCTTTCCACTTTTGGGTGCCTACAAAGAGTACTCAGAAACTTGTTTTTGTTTTTCCAAAGAGAAATTCAGAGAGCCAGAGGAGTTGAGGACTCTATAGAGGAGCATTCATGGAGCCGAGGCTGGTACAAGGGGAAGGAGACTTCAGAGAGAGAGGGAAAGTGGACAGATAGCATCTATGAGTCTGGGGTTCCAGAGGAAGATGGCATCGGCAGAGCTGGCATTTAAGGGAGACAGGAACACTGGAGGTTACAGTCAGAGTACGGTGTGTGATGCTTTGATTATTAAGGGTCTGAGTTTACTGATGGTGACACGTGAGTGCCCACGGTGACCAGGAAAGGATGAGGATTAGACCACTGAGGAAGAAGAGAGTCAGCAGAACACAGTCAGAACGCTACAAGGGTGGTGTGTTCATACTGAAACACCAAGACTGGACCACAGGGGAGTGACTGGGTGGCCCCGCCGTGCTTTGCACTGTGACAGTGTAAACAGGGACAACAGTAAAGGGTAGTGTCAGTCGGGCATGGATGTTCCTGGGATGAGGGGTAGAGAAAGACCTGGCTTTGACAAGCATCAGCAAGGGGATGCCAGTTTCAAACTTAGGTTCAGTGCGGTGGAGACTGTCAAGGCAACTGTGTCCTTGGGGATATCCCTTCAGAAAAAGGATGGCGGTACTACGTCTCTTAGGGACAGTATGAAAGGCAGGGGGGCTTTACTGAAGGATGTGTTCCAGTGAATGATTGAGAAAGTACAGGAGATGGAGAAAAGGGGTGGGTGAGTGGATTGGAGTGCTCGGGAGCAGTCTGACCCTCTAGTGTGGGTTCAGAGTGGCTAGGGAGACCCTGTGTCCCTTGGTGATGACAGAGAAGTCTCATTAATGTCGGTGTGAGGATTCGCTGAGCTGAGGCAGGAGAAACAGGCAGCATGGTGCTGGCTGTGTAATACACATGCAGGACCCCAGAGCTACCCCAGGACTCCACCCTAGTGCCTTTCCTCCTGCAGAATTCTCACTTGCTTAATGGGTGATAGCATGCTAAGATTTAACATACATGGCTGAGTTCTTAATTATAACTGGAATCAGCTGATGGGTGTGGAATACTGGGCGAGAACCTGAGCCTGGACTCTCATTCTCAGAATGAGAATTATTTCTTTGTTTGTTTGAGCAGACTGAAGTAAAGATTCTGGGTAAATCACTGTGGCAAGTGACGAGAACTGCCAACATGGTAGCAATCTAGAGCTTGCGGTCTACAGGAAAGCACAACAAGGATTCTTGTCTATGGTTTAGCTCCTGCAGTACCTTTGAATACCGCTGACAAGTACCCGTGTTGGACCAACTCCAGTAGCTTCACTCAGTGAAGCCCATGGATGCAGGGTACAGACAGAGGCCAGAAGCTTGGAGCATGGGGATGGGGCAGAGTTCTGACGGCTCACAACTCTGATACGGACCCTGGGCACCAGCCCATGCCAGGCAGTGGCGACGGGCCTCCCACCTGGATTTTGATTTACTTGGTTGGCAGCTTCTGACATTGAGAGGGACTCTTAGCATAGCAACATCCCTGTGAAATTCCAGAAGAAACAGATTATTGCGCCTGATGGTTTTCTTAACACGTCCTCTGCTGGATTCAGAGGCTTGCCTGGGGACAGAGCTGCATTTCAAGAAAACAGTTCCAGTGCTCCTCGGGAAAGCCAGGTATCACACCCACTAGTGCCTCAAGCATATTTAAGCAGCCACAATGTGCCAGGCAATGGAAATCCATATCTAAATATAACATAGCCCTTGCATGCAAGTTACTGGCAACCAAAATGAAGACCATAAGGTGGTTGGAAGTGGGCATCCCGCTGACGTGTAGCCATCAGGGCTTTCAAGGAGGAAGACAGAGTATGAACTGAGACCTGTGGGCGAGCAGCTCAGAGGGCTGAGGCAGGTGCGAGGCATAGAAGGGGTGAACTTTCTAGAGAGGAGGCCTTACAAAGGCCCTGTTGGGAGAGAGCCATCTCTGTGCAGGCTGGGCTAGAAGTTGGTGACTGACCAGGCCTGATCATGTGCACAGACCATGTGTATTACTCAGCACACCAAGTTTGCTCATGTGTCCGTACAGGAGCCCACATGCTTCACAAATATTTACCCAGAGCAAGAGTGCTCCTTGGCTCTGTGCTGTAGAGTTGGATGCATCTTGCTCAGTCCCTGCAGGCCACACCCCTCCACCCACCCTGGACCTCTTCCCTGTCTCAGCAGCTCTTTGTTGTACACACACGCACACACACACATACCACTGTGCACATATGGTCCTCTCCACCCTATGACAGAATGATTGCTCCAAGCTGTGACTAAGGATTGCAAGTTGAGATAGAAAGATGGATGGATGGTCTTCACACAGGGTCCTCTCTTTGGCCAGCCTGCCTCCACCTCGGGTTGGCTTACGCATGCTTGGTTTGAGTTGCTGTGGTTTGAGTGTGTCGCCCAAAGCTCCCGTCTGGGCAACCTAACTACCAATGAAGCAGTGTTAGAACCTAATAAGAAGTAACTGAGTCACTGGAGAGAGATTGGACCAAGGTCAGTATCGGGGGCATGGATACATTATGACATGAGCTAAAAACTCAGCCTGGAGATTGGACCAAGGTCAGTATCGGGGGCATGGATACATTATGACATGAGCTAAAAACTGCACTTAGAATTTTCTATTCTCTTTCGACTTGTCTGGTACTTCCATCTCCCACCATGGAACAAAGCAGGAAAAGGCTGTCTACCAGATGTACACACCTGAACATTGGTCTTTCTGGCCTTAGGTTAATGTTTCTTTGTAATCCATCCAATCTGTAACATTCTATTACAAAGTATAAAATGGACTAAGAGAGACACAATATTAAGAGGTGTAATTATTTCAAATGTCCTTACAATTGGTTACCATTTATCGAACGCTGGCCGTGAGCCTAGTCTTGGGCTGCCTTACATATTTAGCTCATCAAATTCTCATGGAAAACCCAGGGTGTAGATACTGTTAACATCTCTGTTTCCTGGATGGGGCTCTGAAGTCCAGAGACTTGCTGACAGCCACAATTCAGACTCAGGTACTCGGATCCCAGTGCAGGTAGGTACTCACTCACAGCAACCCTAGTGCCCCGGCACGAGCTCACGACCCCCCTCACCTCTCTAACAGGCAGGAAGAAGCAATAGTGTCCAGGGTCCTTGAGGGCCTGGTATTTGAGGCAGCGGTGCTGAGCCTCTAGGCGGGGCCTTGTGTTGACACACCCAGGGGAGGCTGGATGAGGAGGTGAGGCGGGATGAGCCAATGGCCGATTTTATGTCATACTTGGTTTAGTGGGATACACATTGACCAGTGTGTTGGGCAGAGGCTGACACACATTTCCTAAAAGAATGGGATATTTTTGTTTTCCCCAAGGTCCTAAGTCTCCCATAAAACTGCCACTGTATATGCTCCAAAGCCCTGCACCCTATCCTGAGGGGTGGGTGGCAGAGTATTCCATGATATTCTGCCTACTCGGGCTCCTCCCCACGCCGTTTTCATCTCATGGCTCACCTTTCCTCTGTAGTGAGTCTCCTGCCCACTCACATCCTTGTCTGCGTGGTGAAAGATATGTCACTGGGTTGGTAAACAGAAGGTTCCCAGAGTCCCCTTGTGGTGGCTTAGAGGGTCTTGTAGCTCCTTCCTCAGGCAGAGAAACAGCCTGGCAGGATATGACAACAACGCCTGTGCCAGCTCAGTCCCCGAGGGGTCGCACAGTCACAGCTGGGTGGCTTTCAACAAACACATTTTTGGGGTCTCTTTCCTGTTGTAGGGGAATCAGACGAGATAGCCCTGGATGCTGCCAAACTTAAAGTGGCTCCTGCCAAAGCGTCCACCCATTGGCATTGCCGAGCCACATCCACCCATGGTGAATTCTCTCAGTCACTCATCTCGTCATCGGAGACGAACCAAGCACTAGCTGGGACCCCTGAGACATGGAGAGTGGACAGGCATGCCTTGCCCCCATGGGGCTGGTGGTTCAAAGGGACCGATGCCAATGGAAGCCCTATGGCGGGTCAGAAGGTGAGCTCTCCTGCTTGTGAAAGTAGAGCTCAATTCCTCTACAGCCAGCCTGTCACTAACTCCTGAGAAAACATTTCCTTTCAAACAAACACTATTGATAAGATTCAAAAACCAGGTAAAAACTTGCTAATCTAAAGGCAGAGTGAGTGACTTCCAGCAACGTCCTGTTGGAAAGAGGGTTTACCCAGCCCAGTGCTCTCACTGAGCTGTCTTGCACTGGAGCTACAGGAGTGATAGTGGAGTTCTTCTCCTTGCCCACAGGGACATCGTTTCACCTGTAGATTAGTTTACATGTGATGAGTATTAAACGGTCACTGAGCCCAGGACCACCAAGTACTCACTGCATGCCAGAGGTAGCCATAAGCCAGGCAAGTGGCTGCTACTCTTGTGAATCTTGCCTTTCCCTGAGGGGAAGGACAGCTGCCTGGAGAGGTCGCTGCTTCACAGTTGGTAAAGCAGGAGCTCCCTGAGGAGGTGACTTTGAATGGAGAGTGGAGGGAGGGGAGGAAGACAGCTATGCAAATTTGTGATGTATTCCAGACAGGGTCTCCAGAGAAAGAATACAGCCAAGCAAAAGGAGAGTCTGTCAGGGGTTGGTGAGGAGGAGGGGAAGGGCAGTGACTGGGCAAAGGGAGCAGGGAGAGGACGGGCTGGGAGAGCTGGGGCCAGGGGAGCAGTGGAGAACAGATGGTGGATGTCCAAACATCGCTTCTGAGAGCTGTCCTCCATTTCCTCCAGGGGGATGGGAAGTCATTGGAAGACCTCAGAGCAGAGCGGACACCATCTGATTCAGGCTTTGAAAAGATCAGTCCAGCTGCTAGGACGGAGTGAATTGCAAGGCGCAAGAGCAGAAGCAGTAGAGCCAATCAGGATGCTGTTTCAAAATCCTAGAGGAGAGATGAAGGTGGCCAGGACCAGACAAACTCGGTCAAGGGGTTAAAAGGTATCGGGCTGTGGATGTCTTTGCAGGATGGAGCTGAAAGTTTGTGGATGGGTTGGGCATGAAGTATAGGAAACAGAAGAGTCAAGGCAGATCTGAGGTTTGGGCCTGCAGCACAGGCTGGGCTGGGGGTCACTTAGCAAGCCTTTCCTTCCAGTCTCATGAGAAGAAGCCCCCCCCCTCCTTTCCCACAGTGATCAGTGAGACAAGCATGGAGGTGGGAACGGCAGCCTTGGAGTTCCAACCTAGGCCTGGGGACATCAGGCCTTCTCTGTTGTCACCCCCACCCCCAAGAGTCTGATTGCTACCAAGAGAAGAATGTGCCCTAGGTCTAGAGGCACAATATAACGGTACAGACATCTAGGGGACATGAGAAGAGAGATGGGAGCTCCCCCACTATGGAGTTCAGTTGAGGTCTTTGCCTCAGCAAAGCAGAACCTCAGCATAATCAACAACTGGGGCCTTTTCCTCTGTCTTAGCCACAAACCAGCTCTTGTCTCAGAGACCCATTTTCAGGGAAAGGGCATATACTTAACCTCTCATAGGTTACTTTACTAAATTATAACCCTACCCAAGGCATTTCTAAAGCTACTTCAGCCATTTATTCTGTCAAAAGGTCAGGGGAGGATTTTTAGCAACCTTTTGAGATACACTCCAGAGTCCCCAAAAGTGTTTATATGGCCAATGTTAACACAACTAATTGCTTAATCTTTTCCAAGGAGCCCGTACCCAAACTTGGGTAGTCTTGATTTGTGCCTGTGCTCTCGGGAAGTGAACACCTTCGCTGAGGTGTGGTTTCTTTTCTGAGGGCCTTTCTCTCCCTTAGTGGTCACGTTTAAAGCCTGTACTGAACTATCTTTAATAAAGCTTCCAACCCTGCCTTACTGAACTGGCTAATCCTGAAATTCTTTAGTGTTAAAGCGACAAACCCCAGTATAGGCTGAGCCAAGGTCTCCCCAAATCCAAGTATAGGCTGAGCCAAGGTCTCCCCAAATCCAAGCAGACCTCTCAGGCTGTTGAGGGTGGCAGTGTTGAGCTATGTCCTGGTTCCTCAACGCTGTCACCCACTGCCATCCACCATGGGCCCAGACTCTCCACCCTGACTTGTAAAAATGGGATAAGTGTCCATTGAAGAGGACTGAGTTGGGAGGTGGCTGTAAAATGGTCAGATGTGACAATAGCTGACAGATACAGACAGATGGGGTGATTCCTACATCATTATCAAAGATAGGTTCTGCCCACATTTGGGTAGTTGAGGAAGCCACCCTGGATGAAATAAAGGTAGAAGGCTGAGTCTAGAAGGACACATTAGTCACCCTGTTTTAGAGGTGGAGGAAGGCAGGCTGAGGGCACGAAGGAAACAAAGAGAGACATACAAACATGGCACAGGAATCTTCATCGGGCCATGCTAGATGAGACAGACAGAAGGCTAATACAGAGAAGCAAACAGGAATTGGATCACAGAGAGGTCTTATTCCCCCCACAGGTGGCCTGGAAGCAGAAGGAGCTCCAGGTCATGGTGGTAAGGGAACAGGAGAATGAGCGGGAAACATTTATGTTCTAAGAATCAAAGTGCAAACAATGAGAGCTCAGGGCGTGACACTCCAGGGACATCAGATGGGAAGGGATTTCCTAACCATGCTGACATCTGATATGAGCACAAATGGTTTTTTTCTCTCACACAAATGCATTTTTATATTAATAATACATCAGCAGTATAACTAGAAAAAATGTTTTGGGGTGTGCTTCGGTTGTTAGGGCCTACCTGTTTGGCTTTGGGATGCCTGTACTGAACACCTGTCCCCGTGGAGATGGGGACCCGTCTGCTGCTTTCCTACCCGGGCCGCAGCTGTTTGCGCCTTGAATTTGACAATCTTGAGATTTATTTATTTTTTCTTTCAGGTAAATTGAAAGAAAATTCAAGGTCAGAGCTAACATGGCCTATGCATCATACACTAACTGTATCTTGTGAAAATGGCTCGGGCAGACACTAATTTGAACTTGGCATCACCAGCCTTAGAGACGGTTAATGTTGTGGCTCGTCTGATTATAGATTCAGAATAAGGAATGCCTGTGAAGAGCCATTAGGTGCTGTATATGTATAGGAGCACATTTGAAAATTGCTTGTGATTGCTGGGAACGCTATTGATTAAGAAGGACTTATAGTGAAGTGGCAAAGCTGCGATTAGAACGCTTGGGACCCTCCAATGACAAAACAAAGAGCAAAAATCAAGTTAGCAGAAACAGGGTTTGTGACTCCCCAAGGAAGGTCCATGCTGTGCCTCCTGGGCCGTGTGCTCGCCGTGTCCCACAGTCCTAGGCCATGTGCTCACTGTGTCCCACAGTCCTAGGCCATGTGCTCGCCGTGTCCCACAGTCCTAGGCCGTGTGCTCGCTGTGTCCCACAGTCCTAGGCCATGTGCTTGCTGTGTCCCACAGTCCTCCTTGTCACTTCTAAGCATCCCACACTTCTTACAGGTTCCCAAAAGATACTTCCAGGATGTCTGCCCTGCATCCTTGGAGAAACCCAGTGTTTGATGCCCGGGGCTCCTGTAGCATTCTCTTCTTTGCATTTAAATAACTCTGTACTAGTGCCTACATTCTGTTAAACTCTCAACAAATCAAACTTATCCCTTTGTGTGTTCCGGCTCAGGACTGACACCCCACAGATTAATTTAACATATGCAATCTGGCTTAAGAATCTTCTTGTGGGGGCTGGAGGGATGGTTCAAAGGTTCAAAGGCTGTTCTTGCAGAGGACCCTGTTTGATTTCCAGCACCCATATGGCAGACCACAACTGTCTGTGATTCCATGCCATAGTTTGTGACTTGATGCCCAGGCTTCATGCAGGCAAAATAGTCATTCATGTGAGAGAGACTGAGAGAGAGGGAGTGGGGTGGGGGAGGAAAGAGATGAGAGAGGAGAAAGAGGGGGAGAGAGAGAGAGAGAGAGAGAGAGAGAGAGAGAGAGAGAGAGAGAGAGAACACATTTGGTATAATCCTTAAAATAGAGCTGTCTAGCTGTCAATTAAAAGCAATTAATTATCCTGAGCATAGACAGATATAGTAACTTTTAAAAAGTTATACACACACACACACAGCCCTGATTAGCCAGTTTAACAACCACAGCTTCATCTACCCAGATGTCAGGATCTATAAGGCCTTATTATGCCTCAATACCCTCACTAACGTAGGCCTCTTCTCAGAAGCCAAATCCTCTCTGGGCCTACCTATGCTCAGATCCTGAGCATACTCTATGTACACACACACACACACACACACACACTCCTCAGATCCCTGAGCACAGTGTGTCCACACATGCATACACACACATGTACACACACACACATACTCCTCAGATCTCTGAACATGGTACACACACACACACACACACACACACACACTCCTCATACTTCTGAGCACAGAGTGTACACACACACACACACACACACACTCCTCAGATCTCTGAGCACAGTGTGTACATGCACACACATACATACACTCACTCCTCAGATCCCTGAGCACAGTGTGTACATGCACACACACGCACACACACAATCCTCAGATTCCTGAGCACAGCATGTTCATACACATTCACTCCTCATGCTTTCCCTCTGTTTCCCATCTGTCAAACTTCTTGGGAAGAGGAGCACTCTGGGAAGCCTCTGCTCACAATGTATCATCCCGCTAGTATCTGCTCACAATGTATCATGCCGCTAGTATCTGCTCACAATGTATCATCCTGTGAGCATCTTCATACTCTCCAAGCCTCTTCCCTTGCTTCCCTTCCTTTGATGGAGCCCAGATCTCATGCCCTCTGCATCTTCAGTCCCTAGTACAGGACTTGGCACAAAATGGGCAACTACCCTTTGCAGGTAGATTTTAACTAGTCTGTTTGCTTCTCTATAAAATAGGAATAATAGTTCCCTCTTACATTTCAGTTAAGATATTGGCTACAGTTTGTCCAGCATTCTTGGTCTTTTCCATACAGTTTAAATAGCTGTGTGTGTTGTTGTTGTTTATGGTAGTGTTCTACAGAAATAAGTAACAGAAATGCTTGAAGCCTTGTGTGCTACTGAGGGATTATGGAGTCCAAGAGCCTGACCTTCAGAGGGAGGGGAGTAAGATGCTGAGCAATGAATGGAAGGATTCAGCCAGGGTCACATGATGTTCCTCTCCTGGAATTGTCTCCCCATCTACACCTTACCCTTAGGACTGCCCTGAAGCCTCTTTTATGACACTGTCACTTGTGACATGTGACATGGCTTGGGAGAGTTTGATCAAGCTATTTAATTTCCTGGAGTGATGACAAGAATGCAGTTACCATGTGACCACTTGGCCAAGCTTGTAAGAAGGCGGCGGGCAGCGGCGAGGTATGCCAGGGAAGAGCAGCCCCAACACTGCTTCAAGTCTGATTTGCAAATGTGTCTGCATAGGAGAGATACTATTTAAAGGAATCAGTTCTGGCTCCTGATGTTTGCAGCCTAATTTGAATTTCTTTTCTATTCTTGCACATTTTCTGGAGCTCCTTTGCATGTTTATGGTAAAGTATCTGTTTTAAGCCCACAAAACACCAAGTTTCTAATGCGTCATGCCAACGTGTTGAGTGGACTCTTTGGAGAATGAAGTTAAAACACAATAATCACCTGACAAGAGACACTATTCCCAGAAAGACTTAGTCTAGCAGTCTTAAGTGTGATGGGAAAGAGACCCAAACTGGCATTGCCACATGGTATGCCAGGAAAGCTTTAGGGCTCTCTTAACAGACAAGCTCTGAACCCCATCATGAAGGAGGCTGGTGGCTATAAGCTGATAGCCCAAGATGGTACTGAAGGCTCCTGCCTGTCAGGTTCAAACAAGTGCTTTGAGTAAAAGGGAGAGGGAGGTAGAGGAAAGGGGGAAGGAGGAAGGAAGAGGGTGGGCAATGGGGAGGCTCTTCAAACCACTTGTTATTAGTAATTAGCAATCTTTCTCAGGAGCCTGGGATGCAGCTAACCACTGTTAATCTCATACTGTGTCCATGAGGGGGCTGGAAAGATCAGGGAGATATGGAACATGGTCATACCGCCCAGGATTCGGCAGCCCTTTTCTGTTTGTAGCTCTATAATTCTTAGATCACTGTCCTTTTAGGGGAATATAAATGCTGTCGGCTTTTATCAGTTTTCTGCATCTTTCATCACTGTCTCTACTATGACCTGAGCTTGTGGCCCCACCTCCTAACCAGTAGCAGTGGGGAGAAGAGTGCAGGCAGAGACACTGTAGCTGCAGTGAGGAGGAGAGAGCAGACAGGAGGCACTGCATCTGCAGTGGGGAGGAGAGTGCAGGCAGAGGCACTGTAGCTGCAGTGGGGAGGAGAGAGCAGACAGGAGGCACTGCAGCTGCAGTGGGGAGGAGAGAGCTGACAGGAGGCACTGCAGCAGCAGTGGGGAGGAGAGTGCAGGCAGAAGCTCTGAAGCTGCAGTGGGGAGGAGAGAGCAGACAGGAGGCACTGCATCTGCAGTGGGGAGGAGAGTGCAGGCAGAGGCTCTGAAGCTGCAGTGGGGAGGAGAGAGCAGACAGGAGGCACTGCATCTGCAGTGGGGAGGAGAGTGCAGGCAGAGGCACTGAAGCTGCAGTGGAGAGGAGAGAACAGACAGGAGGCACTGCAGCTGCAGTGGGGAGGAGAGTGCAGGTGGAGGCACTGCATCTGCAGTGGGGAGGAGAGAGCAGACAGGAGACACTGCAGCTGCAGTGGGGAGGAGAGTGCAGGTGTAGGCACTGCAGTTGAAGTGGGAGGAGAGTGCAGGTGGAGGCACTGCATCTGCAGTGGGGAGGAGATTGCAGACAGAGGCACTGCAGCTGCAGTGGGGAGGAGATTGCAGACAGAGGCACTGTATCAGTACAGTGCTCAGTAAATGGAAAAGTGCACTTCTTCTCTTTGGCCGGGCTTTGAAAGGAACCTCTGCTAGGAGTTTGAGGAGCGCTTATTTTAGGTTATGCTGTGTTTGAGTGCATGGTCTGTACCTTAGGCACTAATCACACGGTTTGAAGTAAAGTGGATAAAAGGAAGGCATTTAGTTCATCAATTCAAAGAGATTTCTGGCTCACTCTGTCGGAGTGACAGTCAACTGTAGTTCTCTGATTGCTTGATTGGCATCAAGTGGACTCTTGTACCCAGGGACTGCAGTGGAATTTACCGACTTCTCACAACTCACAGACTATACAAGAACATGGCTTCTTAGCTGAATGTAGTCCAAAATCCAAAAATCACAATAATAGTGAATTAAACACTGAAAACCAACCTAAAGAAAATGTACTGTTTAAAGCTCGTCTCTGGGAACTCCCTACTGGAGTGAGCTAGGTGGACAGATGCATGCTCCTCTCCCCGCCACCTTCTAGCACTGATCCTTTCTCAGGTGTCCCTCTTTCAGAGGCTTGAGCCTGCCTCAGTCCCTGCCGGACTCTTGCAGACTTGCTTTTATTGAAGGTGATCATGAATTTCCTAGAAACCAATGTCTTACATGTAGAAAACTAGCACCATCACACCATCACCACGAAGGATTCTGGACATACCAGATGCTACCACCATCACCACAACCATCACCACCATCAACACCACCATCATCACCATCAATATCACCACCATCATCACTATCACCAGCACCCCACCACCAACAGGACTATCAGCAGCAGCAGCAGCAGCAGCAGCAGCAGCAGCAGCAGCATCACCATTATCAGCACCACTGGGTCTCCCAACTTGTTAATTGGTCAAAACCCAAATTCCTAGCAGTGAAATTGTGAAGGGATAGATGGAATTCCCCCACCTAAGGGAGATACTGTACTAGAAAAAATAGCAACAGAAGCACTCACTGTCCAGATAAAAGGAAGCTCAGTTGGACTGAAGACTCACACAGGACCTCTGGGTCTATGAAATTATGAAGGCAAGGAGAGAGCACGTAGGACTTTAGGGGCAGGGGAAAGATATTTTTTCCAAGAAGACTACACCTTCAAACTATTCCAAAACCAAGGGTTTACAAAAGCTTCATAGACACATTTGACGGAGTTTAGGTCTCAGACTGTGTTACCCCAAGTAGTCAGAATCAGGAAGGTTTCTCTCACTGTTCCCTGCCTGTTTAAGTTGAGAGCTGGCTCAGAGCCAGGAGAAGAGTCGTGGTGGACAGAGAGGCTGGGCCGCTTCTCCGCTTCTCCTCAGCCTGATGCTGACAGATCAGTGTTTTCTCTCCAGGCCACATGCCTCTACATGCCACAGAGTCTAAACACCAAAACAGACGGTCCCCTGTACGCATGGTAGGTCCTTAGTTGATAAGCACTGGTCTGCCACCAAAATGAAATCTGTGACAGTGCAATGCCGGGGACTAGGGCAGAGAGAGGGGTCCCTGAGAAGACATGAAGGAGGAGGTGGGAAAGGATGGCTGTCTGACCCAGGGAGAGAGTGCCCACGCGCAGACTTGGGCAGCAAATGAAAGCCTTGCTCACTGCATCAGAGGACAAGGTTCCTAAGCGAATAGCATGTGCTCAAATCCCGCACACTGAGATGCTCTGATGTGACTGCTCCATGGGAGAAGAAAGAACAGGAACTTATTTCTGAAGACTCTCCTGTCCACGGAACATTAAAGACTAAATTTGCCATGCTTGGCTTTTGTTAATATGGCCTCCCCATCCCCTTTACAGGGATGTCATCCATGATCCTTGTGGTGGATCCAAATGGGCGCACCCCGTTCTCATGCCTGCAGACAGCTGCCAGGCTAGGAAAAGGTGCTTTCAGGGCTGAGACAGGCAGGGAGCTATCTGCTGAGCATGGAGATGAACAAAGCACTGGGTCAGAGGCAGACACTGTCCTAGACAGTGGATAGAAGGCGAGAGTGATGTTCACCCACGGAAGCATCGACCTCCCCCCCCCCGCCCCCTGCCCCCTGCCCGTACCCCCAGTCAGTGCTCTCACAGGAATCGCACCGTGTCAAGGGAGGGAGTAAGATAGCCACAGTCTTATTTCATAATCCCTTGCATATAATTTATAAACACACGAGTCACTATGTTTTTCTGTGGTCTTCATAAGCTCCACAATGGCAGAGGTGACAATATTTTGATGATTGCAGCCTCCAGAACTTTGGGAACATAGTAGTTACGAGAAATGCTTTTCTCAAATGAATGCGACTGTAGATGCCCTGACTCTGTGAACACCTGGGAGTTGGGCTTCATGGGGAAGAGCAGAGAAAAGGGATGGGAATAGAGGAAGAGGGGCAGGAAGCACACAGGCCATCAGAATCATTTAGATTCTTGCACTTGGGACAAGAGAGGTCTAGAAAGAAAGATATCAACATATGTATCATTATATGGTAGGATTAATTCTGACTCTTTGTTGCAGCTACCTTTTGATATTTTAAGAAAATTCTATAATGAATAGTGCTTTGTTTTCATGATCTACAGGTTCAAACTAGAAAATGACTTTCTCACACTTGGGAGGGTTAATGGCTTTGGGCCAAGTTTCTTTTTACTGCTTCTGTGAGCTGCCCCTCTCACCTTTACCGTTCTTCTACTCCTAAATGCCACACGCACATGCACACATGCACACATGCACACTACACACACACACACACATGCACACCACACACATGAACACATACATACCACACACACATGCACACCACACACATGAACACATACATACCACACACACATGCACACCACACACTCATATAAACATGCACACCACACACATGAACACATACACACAGGCCACCATCTCCCAACAGAGTCAGCTGCCCCACCAAGTCAACCCTAACAAAACTTCACTTTAGGGTTTGGGGTGCTGTGCTCATTTTCACACCTCTTGGAGGAATGCCCATATCTCCAACCAGACAATACCATCATGGCTTTCTCTATGCCCCCAGCCTGCAGCCTGCAGCCTGCGCACCACACTCCAGCATCACATGCCGAGGTTTCAGAGAGTTCAGTAGCTAGAGGTCATCTGTGAGGCTGGGTCCTGCCTCTTCCCCACCCAGCATATACACTTTTATATTCAATGTAAACACAAATCTGCTGCTAATAAAACATGCGTCTCCATGCTAATAGTCTGTGCAGCTAAGATGATCAATCTAATCAATTCACACAGCCTTGTAACCTTTTCTTCTCAGAGAAAAGTGTGCATCCATTTGATTTAATTTGTGGTACTTCTTACTGGCTAATTTCCTTGAACAACCCTAGCCATTTTCTTTAAATCTCTGATATTTCAGACTGACAGTTACACTTCTGTGGGAAACGATTCTTTATGTGTGGTGTATGGTGTGCGTGTGTATGTGTGTGGTATGTGTGTGTGCATGTGTGTGGTGTGTGTGTGTATGTGTGTGGTGGTGTGTGTGTATGTATGTTGAAGACACTTTTCATGGAGATGCTTTTCAAAGAATGACCTGTGTGTGTTTGGCCAGGTCTTCCCTCTTCTCTCTCCCTCCTCTTCACTATCTCTTTCCAGCCCACATAGTTCCTGTTCACAGTAATATTTTAGCAGGACTCTTAGCTTATCCAATTTCAGTGGTCCCCATTTTTCCAATTGAAAACACCTCCTTGACTTGTTTCAAATCATGGAGCTCAAATGTACAGCCTGGAATTTTTTTTTTTCTCTCATTCTGTGAAGATCTGCTAAGGGTGATGGGAAGCGTAGCCACACTCGAGGAGACCCTCTAGAGAGCAGAGGTGCTGAAATGTAAGCTGTGTTCACTGGAGGGGCGAGCTGTAGTGCTGATCCAGGAAACCAGAAGGGAGTCTCCATCAGCTGGCCCATAGTGTGGAGGCTCCCCCTGAAGATGGCTTTATGTTCTTATATTCCCCATCTCGTCCGACCTGCCTTGACCCTGAGAATTCATCAGGGATACAGCCCCTCAGCTTGTTTATCTGAGGGCACATCTGTTGAGCAACTGATGGGTGTCAGGATTTTCTGGAGATTACATGGGGTGCGGGGTATAAGGTTCTTACAGACTGATGATCATGAGGTAGACATCTTAGAGTAAGAGGAACTGTTTAGTAGGGGAAGTAAGCACCTACTGGACAAATAAGAAAAGGAACTTTTGGGGGACGCTGACAATTGCATGGTTAGTAGGAGATGAGACTTAGGTCATTCTGACTTCAGGATCTTTTTACTCTCTGCATCTACGAATGAACCATGGCTGTTCTGTGCCCTTCCCACACCCTCCTGAGTGTGGTGGCCTGCCTCCCTAGTCTGCCTCAAGTCACCAAACCTGCACTCCCTCCTGTACACCTACAAACTTAGAAGACAAACCTAGAGGAGCAGCAGCTTCTAACTTTAGGTGCTGTTTGCGAACAGTTGTCATTAAGGACATGCTGATTGGTTGACTTCCTGTGACATCACCTCATTAGCGCATGCTCCTTAGAACTGTTCTTTGGAATGCTCAGAGAGTAAAATGGAGAAAGACCATGACCTAAAGCAGAGTTATCTTTTTCTTACTTCCCACAATAAGCTAGTCCCCAGATCTTGATCTCAAGGACAGGGGCCTACAAGCACTCCCCCAGAGTGGAATGTCAGCAGAGAAGCACATTCAGACTGCACCATCTTGTGCAACTGATGGGTGTCAGGATTTCCTGAAGATTACATGGGGTGCAGGGTATAAAGTTCTTACGGACTGCAACTGCTGCACCATCTTGTGCAGGCTACTTGTAGCACAGGGGACTACATCTGCCCGTGTTGAGGGAGGGTCGCGCTCATCAGCACATTGATGGACCGACCCAAGATCTTACTGTCCTCTGCTCAGGCTGGGCCATCCTCAGATGCTCTCTTGCACCGGGCTAGCTGTTGCATCGGATCCCCAGGGGTGTTGGGGAAGACATAAAAGCAAGTACTTTAAGAACTTTTTTTTTTTTTTTTTTTTTTTTTTTGCCAGATTCTCTTCCACACATACCACACCCGCAATAAACACCTTCCTTTCAACACCTGCAGCCCTCACAGCTTCAAAACATATTTTCCCAACGGAAAGAGAAGCAGTCTGCTGTTTCCCGAATATTAAGCAGACATCTGTTTATACCAGCCAGTCTCAAGGAAATTCTGTTTTCCTAGGCTGTTGGCTTCTATGATTTAGAAATCCAGTGTGTCTGGAAATTGATTCAAACACGGGAGGCTTATTCAGCTCTTCTCACCGTCTCTGGCCAGGCTGGGCCTTCTCACCGCCTCTGGCCAGGCTGGGCCTTCTCACCGCCTCTGGCCAGGCTGGGCCTTCTCACCGTCTCTGGCCAGGCTGGGCCTTTGCTTCCTGCCTCCTCGGCTCCACGAGTCAGATGTCCTCTGGGTTCTCAGCCTCAGGAGACCAAGACGCCTCCTTCTCCTTCTCCTCCTGTGCCCTCTCAGAAGTTTTCCAGCAGGTTCCAGACTATCAGCTCAGCGTCTTTACCTTCCCCAATGGGCTTACCCTGCATCGGCAGGTGGCAAATCGTCCGATTTATCATTATTTGCATTTTTAATTTGAGGTATTTTAGGCCCAGGGAGGGTCTGTTTTTTTTTTTTTAAATGGGTCTCTCGAACCGACAGCACAAACATCGATACATAATTCATCATCTGCTTCTTCTAATCCGTGTGGTTAAGGATCCCCTGATGCACAAAAAGGTCATAGCATTCCAGACAAAGATGAAGGTACGGCTGGCTCTCCTTGCTTCCTCCTCTCCCCTCCTGAGCTCCAGGCCGTGAACCACAGGCTGCTTCTGAGCTGGCACAGTACCAGAACGGTGCAAGCCTCCTCAGGGGCAGGCGCCTCTGCCCATCTTCAGGATAGCCAACCGCTAAGCAGCAGATACACGGATAGACTTCTTCCTGCTCTGACGGAGGCACATGGATGCCTCGAAATGGTAGCGTAGTGTGAAGGAGCATGTGACAGATTTTGGTGTCCCAAACTGCCTGCCTTAAGCTCCCCGTTGCTCCTCACCTCTTCAGGCAACACTCTCTCCAAGGCCAACTTTAAGTAAAGCCAGGAAAAGACACACGTACATGCACATGCACACATACACACACATGTGCGCGCATGCACACACACACACACACACACACACACACACATTTTGCCTTCCACACACCACACAGTGTAGCATATAATCAGTCCCCAGTGATTTAGGTTCATTCCCCCACCGCCCTAGCTGGTTAGTTTTTATCAACATGACACAAATGGGAAAAGCTGGGAAGACAGAAACCTCAGCTGAAAAATTGTGTCCTTCAGCTTGGCATGTCTGGAGGGCATTTTCTAGACTGATGACTGGTGTGGGAGGGTCCAGCCCACTCTGAGTGGCATCATCCATCCTGGGCTTTATAAGAAAGCCAGCTAAGCAAGCCAGGGAGAAGAAGCCAGAAGCAACATTCCCCTGTGGTCTCGGCTCCAGTTACTGACCCAGGTTCCTGCCTGGAGTTCCTGCCTTGGCTTCCCCTCAGAGATAGACTGTGACCAGTCAGGGGACACAAGCCCTTTTGACCTTATCCTCTTTCTCCTCAGATTGCTTTTGGTCATAGTGTTTCTCTCAGGAACAGGAAGTAAACTCAAATAACCACCAAGCTGGCAGCCTTCTTTAGAACTTTCCCAACTTCCCAAATGGTGCATGTCAATTGCCTTCACTCAATAAATGCACAGGTGTGAGAAGGGAAAGCCTCACACCCAGTCACACTCGCCTCGGTAGCCAAAATGGTTTTCCTCTGGGGAACACCTTCATCCTCTTCATCAAATTTTTCTAAAATGCCCGATGATTTACTAGGTTCCATCTGAAGCACCGGGAAGGCTCTAGTGACCACATCACGTGCTAACACCTTCCTAGACCCAAGACAATTAGACCTAAGACAGTCCTTGAGTGGCCATATAATTACCCCACCGAAATAATGGCTTGAATCTGACTTTAGCTACAACTTAACCGAGACCTTGACATGGGTTATGCTTCTTATGAATGGCTATGCTTAAATCTGCTAATAAATTATGATGACCCCAAAAACAACAGCCCAGGCAACTGGATTCAGGCTTGTTATGTCTAATGCTTCCTGCCAGGGAATAGTTGCTCTAGAATGTTTGAAAGGACACAGAGGGTAACATCTGACATATTTCCAGAGATCCTTTGTTATCTCTGTAGTTGGCAGAATCTGGTCATACTCATAAGGTGGCTACCTAAATGGCAACACATGTGTCCCTTGAAAACAGAACAGCCTCATGGAGCACTTTGTGGAACATGTCCATGTGTTCTTTGGCCTCTTGTTGCAATCCCAGCACTGGGATGCACATGCAGAGATCCTCGAATGAGTAGTAATTTCTAAGGGATCAGTTGGGTTGGTTTATAGTGAACCATTTATCCACATTCTAAAATTACCTCAGATCCCTAGGAAGGTGTTAATAACCAACAAATATCCTTAAGCTAGTTCTCGCTCCGAGTGAATCAATTCTTGGTAGAAAATATTTC
This sequence comes from Mus minutoides, assembly GCA_902729485.2. Classification (NCBI taxonomy): domain Eukaryota; kingdom Metazoa; phylum Chordata; class Mammalia; order Rodentia; family Muridae; genus Mus; species Mus minutoides. Next base: position 559,610 of record LR749622.1, on the reverse strand, counting down.
TCACCACATGTTAGTCTTCTTAATTGTCCACAATTCTCATAATTTACGTTTGAATTCGAATAGTCTATTTGCTTTCCAAAGATGCTTTCAAAAGCCTCCCAGGTTTAGAGATGGCGGTTACTGGAGTATGACAGACCTTCAGGTTTTTACTAATGGAAACCGATGCCTCAGAGGGATTTCCAAATGTCAATCTAGCATCGTTTTATTTGAGCCGGCTCACTTTCAGGCGGGAGAACCACACGATCATCCAGATGACCTGGCCCAATAACATTTTCTCTGTTTGCGTGCTCCCCCCACCCCTTGCTTTGGCCAGAACGGCTGTCTGAATGAACTGGCTTAGCCATTCCTGCCACACGGCCCGAGCAGAGCCACCTGAACTCTGGGCAACAAACAAAGCTCCAGTGTCATTGGCTGGGACACCCTTGGCCTCAGGAGACGAGGTTACTACACTAAACAGACAAGGAAAGAAGCCACAGCTGTTTCCTGGGAGCTCCTGTGGGCTGTTCTACACCTCCACCTAAATGAAGCTGGGAACAATACAGGATTTGGGAGTAGCTCGGGTTCAGTGGGTGGGGCTGAGTGGAGCAGACAGAATATAATAAGCATAATCACAGGTCTCCTTTCTCACAGCCTGTGGCTTTGCACCCTCCTGTTAGCCAAGCTCAGCTACCCCCTCCCCACTTGTGGGGCAAGCTTCTCCCGAGAGAAAAGCATCTGTGGTCTCATATTATATAACCGAATTACTTCTGTATCTAGACCCAGCGTGCATCCTCAAATTCATCTTACTTTCCTGTCAAACAAATTTCCACATCTCCGTCATTACCGTAGTCCCTTAACCACATTTTTTTTTTAAGTGGGCCTTCATTTCCTACAGGATAACGTTTGAAGTGCTCAGACTGGTGAGCAGTGTCCTCTGGGCTCTGCTACCCCTCCCCCCACTCATCCCCACATCTCAGGAAGCTTCTCTGTCCCCTCCCTACCTTGGGTTGTTGCGGGTCTCCACTTCACCTGTCTCTCACCGAGGCCCAGCCTAACCCTATCTGAGCCCCTCCTTCAAATCCTGCCTGAGCAGCTTGGCTGAAGCCCCCCTTGCTTTGAGGCGGGACTTACCGTTGACCCCATGCAGGGACACGGTCTACATAGAACCTTGTCTGGACAATGAATTGTTCACTTGTAGGTAACATCTGATCACCAACTCTGTGTGAGAGACCATTTCTTATTTTCATGGCATCCAGCACACAGCAGTTTCTTAGCAAGGGTCAGGATGCCTGAGTCTAGCTGTGGTTTCTACTCACCCGGCCACACCCCGGCCACACCCCCTTCACTCATTAGCTGGAAGGATTAAACATGGACTCCCGGGATGTGTGCTTTCAGCTCTGTGCTATCATGCAAAATGGGGGTGTTGTGCCCTTGACCCGTGGTTGTTGAGATTAAATAAGATCTCACAGGTAAGCCAGGTGAGTAGTTGGCAGGCAGCAAGTACCTAATCAATGCTTGCTCTTCTTACTAAACATCCAGTCGAGAGAGATTCATTCTTTCACCCGGGCCCAGTCTTCTCTTTCAGAGCAAAGGTAGGTGACAGAGAAAGCAAAAGTGGTCTCCAGGATTAGCCCTTGGGTGGGGTGGGTCTCCAGACTTTGGAGCTGGCCTGGTAAGTCAAGGTATTCTCAGGCTGGCTGGATTCTGGGACAACCCTGAGCCTTATTCACTGGAGTGGCAAACTCAACCCTGTTTAAGAAGAGTTTGGTTTGCTCTTTTGTGAGCTTCTGCCACAGCCAACTGACAGAATGATAGCAACAGGTCACTGGGTCTAAGAAATACTGGCCCTGCCTGGTATGGAACTCCTAGTCCTGGAGAGACTCAGGCAGGAGAATTAGAAATTTGAGTCAAGCCGGGAGGTGGTGGTGCACTCCTTTAATCCCAGCACTTGGGAGGCAGAGGCAGGTAGATTTCTGAGTTCGAGGCCAGCCTGGTCTACAGAGTGAGTTCTAGGACAGCCAGGACTATACAGAGAAACCCTGTCTCGAAAAACCAAAAAAAAAAAAAAAAGAAGAAGAAGAAGAAGAAGAAGAAGAAGAAGAAGAAGAAGAAGAAGAAGAAGAAGAAGAAGAGGAAGTAGTAGTAGTAGTAGTAGTTTGAGTCAAGCTTGGTATACATAGCAAGATCCTATCTCGAAATTTTTTGAAAGGCCAAACTTCTTTTCATGGTCATTCTGAAGCCGACTGTACGACCAGCAATCCAGAATGTGAATGTAGCAGTCAGAGCCACGCAATGAAACAGTAGCACTAACCTAAGTCCCAGACCGAAAGGAACCTCAGATTGCTGGGTTTGGAACTTTCAGAGTTTCTAGGGGCCAGAGCCAAGTCTCTGATAGCTCTTCTCTCTCTCTTCTTTGCCTCTTCCTTTGCTAACCATATGAAGTTTAAAACATCCCAATTCTAGGCTGCTTTCCCCCAGGCCTATACCCAACAAAATGTCCCGATCCACTCTTCCCCTACGGTGAACCCCAAAGACAAGAGCCCAAAGTCTCTCACCCTGCCTTTGATAGGCACACACCCATTTCGCTCTTAGGTACACGGGGAAGGGCCCCTGGGCCACCTGCCCACAGGATGGCGAGTGGTGGGTTACCTTAAATTCAGTCTCAATGTTGGCCAGTCTGGCTAACTCGTTGCTTAGCTCCAGCGCAGTGAGGACAGGGTCTTCACTGGACAGGGACAGGTAGGCGGCACTGGCTAGTCCTTTGTAGGCATTCATCCGCGAGCGCGAGTGACTGAAGGAGTCCTTGCGCTGCTTCTCCGTACACTCATTGCACTTGCAGAAGTAGTCATGGGGCCGCTCAATGCGCGCACCCTTGAGCAGCAGGATATGCACAATCTCATACTCCTGGCAGTGGGCTGCTAGGATGATGGGTGTGATGTCGTGGGAGAAACGCGTGCCATCCTCGTCGTAGGCATAGAAGTCATCATCCCGCAGCTCCTGCTCCAGTGGGCTGAGCGTCAGGCGCTGGCCCTGCGCGAAGGCCGGATGGCTGAGGATGGCCTCCACAATGCGCACATAGCCCTTGCTGATGGCCAGCAGCAGCGCGTCGCCCACCCGCGCCAAGTTCTCTTTCTTCAGCAACAGTTCGGTGACCTCCAAGTGCTCGTTGCCCACGGCCAGCTGCAGCGCGTTCTGCCCCATGTAGTCCACGCAGTTGAAATTGAGGGTCTTGGACTCCTCCAGCATTTTCCTGACCACTGGTATGTTGCCATACTCAGCTGAGTCCAGGAAGCGCTCCTCCTCGGGGGTCAAGCTGGTACCCTTCTCGTTGAACATGTAAGCAGGACCCCGGATGGCCTGGCGGCGCCCCTTCTCCCTCAAGGTGGTGTGCCGACGCTGCATGTTTTTGAAGGTATTGCTCCCCAACCTGAAGGACAATGGCAAAGATGCTTTGTTACTTTTCTAGGGACCTGGGGACTGTTCAGAAGGACAAAGAAAATCTGATATATAAGAATATCGCGATTGGGATCCTGCTAGACATTGACTAGCTGGACCGCCTGAAATACTGCTTTTGTTTGTTTTGCTGTTATTGTTTTGTGGGGTTTTTTGCTTGTTAGTTTTGTTTTGTTTTCAATCAAGAGAATGCTGACTTACTGTCTGCTGTCCCTGAGGTTAGAGGGGTGGGGCAGGACGGAAAAGCAGCTTGAGGTGCCATGTGCCAGTGGAGGGAATGGGGTAGGGCTTCGGGGAAACAGGCAAGGGGGGCCATTTTACTTCCTTCTGTGTCAGACTGAGCAGGTCCCCCAACCTCTCTGCATTCTTGCTTTATTAGCCCTACAACTATGCACAGGGTGTGTGTGTGTGTGTGTGTGTGTGTGTGTGTGTGTGTGTGTTCCACACTGTGGGTTCAAGGGGCAGGTAGAGGCTAAAGCTATTCAATGTTAGCTTTATCTCTCCCTTCCTGCCCAATGTCTATGCCCAGTCTCCATGGAGGATACAGTAGTTCCCACATCTCCCCCTCTACTGAGTTCTGACACTCTGGTCCCGCTGCAGTAGGCTGCCAGCATGGTCACACAGGACTGACCCTACAGTTGGTGCCTTTCTGTATGTGGGTCATGTCCCCTGGGCCTCAGGCAAATCAGGCACCCACTCAAGTCAAGATGTGGCCAGGAACAGGACTGCCTCTTACAGAGACTCCTAGGGGAATCATCTTCATCTCCTTATGACTGGATCCAGAAAGCCTGTATTCTGTCTTCTCAGTAGAAGATGTAGCCCAGCTCACATGCTGTGCGCACTTCTAACTTGTTACTTTTCCCCTTGTGGCACAGAATAGAAGTTACTACTGGTCGACTAACAGCAACAATTAGCATTTAGGAGACCCTGCGGTGTCCCAGGTGCTATGCTAAGAGCTCTGTGCAGGTCATCATCTGTCAAACCAACAGAGAAGGTATTTTATCCTCACCCGTGTTGATAGAAGAGCACTGGTCACCAGCCCTTGAAAGCCACATGGCTCTGGCAGTCTTGAGGCTTCTTGGCTTTGCCAAGTCACCTAAGAGTTTGCCAAGGATTTGTTGTTGGGTTTGTTTGTTTGTTCGTCCTTAATTTTTTTCTTTACTTTTTATCTATTTATGCGCATTTGCATGTGTGAGAGGGAGCACGTGTGGAGGAGGGTAACCTGCAGCATTTGGTTTTTCTCCTCCCACCATGTGGGTCCCACGAATCAAAGGCTCAAGTTCTCCAGCTTATTGATAAGAGCCTGAATGACTGAGCCATCTCACTGACTCATGACCAAAATTTAAGATGTCACAAAAAGAGGCAGCCATAGTGTAATCTGAGCTCAAATCAGACCTTTCCAGCCGGCCCGGGAACCTTGAGGGTACCTAGTGCCTTGGTCCCAGATTACAGCTGTGAATGAGAGGGGCTAGACCAGATGTACCCCAGGCTACTCCCAACTTGAACATCTTAGATTTCCCTGTTCCCCAAGTTGTTCCTACGTGTCTTTCCTTTCCTGCCTTCTCCCAACCACGCTATCTAAATGATTCAGGATGGCCCAGCCTTAACCCAGAGAGCACCTGCCTCCCAGGAAGAACCGAGAAGCTCATTTTAAGTCTTTCCCATTTTCCCAGAGAACTGTCTTGCTGCTCCTGATTGTGTTTGTGGCCTACCGAATGCCTGGCACTTCTCTCAAACCGACTGAAGAAATAAGCTGCACCGATAATTCACTCTAGAGCTTTCACGTTGACCCTGGTGTTTGTGACTATGAAGACTTTGGAATTCTGAATTGGTGCTTTCATACTCACTTAACCTTTGACCTAATCCAGCTCCTCAGGGGCCAGTCCCTGCTGTAGATCACTGAAAGTCAGACCTGGGTACTCTAAATCCTGCCTGGAGCTGTGTCACACTTCCCTTGGGAAAGCCCCGTATGGCACAGTAGAGTGGCTCCTTCTTCTGCAAAAACTAAATGCAGGTGTCATGGGAACCCTTCCAAGCCAGCTCCAGGTAATAAATCCTGACAGTGAGCCCTGCTGATGTAGGAAGAGAATCCAAACCGCCACCTATTCTAAAGTCCCCCTCAATAGACAATTGCAGGGGAGAGCTTCCGGTTCAAGTTCCCAGGCCTCTGAGCCCTTTCTCCCCAGAGGGTTGTCATTTCACCGAGAGGCTGCTCCCTCCGGCACAAGGCAGATCCTAGATGGGGATCCCATGACAATGGTTCCCCAGCCGAGGGAGGCCCAAACAGCGCAGATTCATTAGTAGGCACTTGCAAAGGGGGTGGAAGCCAGCCCGCTCATTGGTCTTCCCCCTCCCCCTCATTCCGGAGCTTGAGTGAACCTACCTTCCAGGCCTGCTATCTGGGCACACAAAGACACAGAAATTGTGGAAATTGAAACCACAGAACAAAGATTTTGCTCATAGAATCACTCGGCCTGTTCTGAGCTACACAGCCATCCATCCCTCTGGGGAGCCTCTCCCTGGACTTAGTCATCACAGCTGAACCCCAGGACGAGCAACTTCCCTCAAGAGCCTGCGAGCTGTGCCAGGTATGAAGCAGCAGCTGTTCTCGGAAAGGCAGGCTCCATTCTCTCCCCTTTCCATCCCAAGGCTGTCTAAGAGGGACAGTGGTTCAGACTTACAAGGTCAAGGGTACCAAGCTATTACATAGCAAGAAGCCTTGGGGAGTAAATTCAAAGGAAATAGAATAACCACTGAACCAAGTCCAAGCAGAGAACGCTTTGCAGGGAACACAGAAATACCCAATCTAAATTCAAACTCCACATGAATATCGTAGACATCGAAGCCTGCAAAATGAAACAACCCTCACATCGTTTGTTAATTTTCCATGTTACCCAAAGAAAAGAAAGAAAATCAGAATATTAGCATGCTAATCTGTTAAGTGAACAAACTGAAAAGTCTAGATCTTAGGGCAGGGAGGAGTGGTGTCATGTGATATTTCTGTAATAATTATACCATGTAGGGGCGGAGCATGCGTGCGTGCACGTGTGGGACTGTGTGGCTGTGACTTCTCAGAGGGGAACTGTCCTCACTGGCTGTACAGTTTTCTGAGTGACCTTGAAGGCAGATGGAAGACAAAGTAAACATGGCAGTCTTCAGAGATTTTAAACTCTCAGCTCCGAAATTCACCGGGATGCTCAAACATGATCAGCTCTCCTCCTTTTCTAGCTGAACTTGGAATTAAAATGAAATCGCATAAGACTTCAGCTCATGTGTGGCTGGAAGTCTATAAAATGGGATGTGTGTGTCATTCAGTGGGGACTTGTCCCAGGAGGTCTACACAGCAGACCCGGAAAGGATTCAAACTTTGAAGTAGACCTTAAGCCTCACTGTGGAATTCTTGTCAGATCCGACAGTCCCCTCCCAGCATCCTTCTGATGATGGCCTTTTTAACTCATGTGCACCAATGGGTATAGTTTACTTCCATGTCTTAATCTTGATGCAATAGTATCATATTAGGGACACGGATGTCACATGGGTTAGATGGACTCCACAAGACAGCCTATGGCAAAATCACTCAGCCTACAGTAGCTGGTGGTCGGGCTCACACCTGAGAACTCAGTGTGTTTTCCTGTGGGTCCCCATTCCAGCTGCAGGGCAGTGGGGAGAAGGAGCATACCTAAGTGCAACTGGCATTCGGTCATCTTTACTTCAATATGTTCCTTTGCAATGAACTTTGAACACAGATGCCTTTTATCTCCATGTCACTGAGATCAAGCTCACTGTCCTTCTCTTCTAAGGCCCGGTGGCTTTCATTCTCCAGAATGCCTATGCTGACACTGGTGTCACCGAGAAGCAGTCCGGTACAGACAAAACCATCCGAGAGGAGGAGGGACTGGAAAACCCTCTCTCCATTCCTTCCGATGCTATTTTTATCGAGCTCCTCTTACCATCGCATCAGCCAGTCTGAAGCCAGATGTGAGTACGCCATGAAAGCAGCCACCTTGTGCCCTAAGTTTGGCTGCACACGTGGTGAGTTTGGAGTCAGGGTTCTGCTTAGTTACCGATGAAGAAAAGGTCACTTAAGAATCTCTTTTGAGAGATGTGTTGTCTTTTTTGCCTCCCTTCTTTTAAAATCGCAACATGCCTCAAAGGTCTCTGTGGAGATCATCCAAGCCTGAAATCAATTCAGTCTGTAACATTCCCCAGCTGGACATAGAACCAAACGATCCAGAATTCAGATCAGGCACCCGTGAAAACCCAGCCTGGTTTTACCCAGTTCTGAGCTTCATCTCCCCGGGAACAGATTCTGAGTTTTAGCCCATGAAATGAGGAAAGAGCCAAGTGATCTGTAGTCTTCCCCAACACCTCAGTGACTTTGTCACCGAATATTAAGTAGCCTTTCTACCAAGTGTCCTAGACACTTTAGAGACAGTGATGACCAAACCCCGATGCACCTTGCTTCTGTGGGTTCAGATGACATTCTATGCTGACAGACTCGGGTATTGTTTTCAAATGACTGTGATGACAGAGATGGTTGAAACACATACATTTACGGAGTTCCAATTACCATGTTAAGTGCTTTATATAAATTACTGTTGTAAATTATCATATGATAAGCTTAACTGTCTTCCCAAATGACTACTCAATTATATCAATTAATACATATCACACATCAACCACATGTCAGCCTTCAGACTGAGCATCGACATTTTAAGTTATAGAAAATACAGCATCATGTACGTGCTCTTTCCATTCTCATCTAGCAGACAAAGAAATGGGACTCTGGTACATTAGTCACATTTCCCAAGATACTCAAGGCCTGGTCGGGGCACCCTCTGGTAGATGTGTGCTCTGCTGGATTTCAAAGCCTTGCGTCTGACTGGTCTGCTGCTGGCTTCCATGTTACTCTTGCCTGTTTCTATGTTTACCTAGTCCACAAACATTCCCACTAGAGTGCAGGAGCCTTGTGGACAAGGGGTTTACTTGTTTATACTGCATCTCTACCCGGTATCTAGAGCTCTTGATGTTCAGGTCCTGGTATCTAGTGAAATAGGTCAATTTTCAAATACTTGATCTGGATTGGTCATTTGTTTTTAATGATAAAAATCTGGTATTGATGGCTACAAGTATCTACTTTCTTACAAAGAGAGGCCCCAGACAGTCCTGTAGCTATTATTTCTTGTTTCTGACTGACAACTTCAAAACTAAGGTATCAGTTCTGAAGTAAAATCAGCTCCAAGGGACTAGCTCTGCTGTAAGCCACACAGGGCTTTGGTAGAGGAAGCAGCTTTCAGAGGGCCAATCTGTCAAGTCCCTGAAGGACTAGACCAGAAAACTGAAACATTTCCAATTTTTTTCATCCTACTCCTGAGTTTCTTGTGAATTCCCAAAGGTATCCCACTTATTTCTGAGTTTTATCCTCCCAGCATGTTGAAGGTGAGGTAAAATTATGCCTATAAACTCCTTGGTAGGTAGTAAATACCCCTGCCTCATCGAGCATCTGTAAAGTTATTGTTTGGATTGTGGATCTAAGACATTTGGGTTTTGACCCAAGTTGGTGAGCATATGTTTGTATACTGAGTAAAAGAAAACAGATACCTGGTTAGCGACTCTACTGTGTGTGTAAGGTCCTATGAGAATGACGCAAACCACTGTTAGCTGTCCATGTTACTTATAGTAAGATCGACTCTTCAGTCAGTTCTGCAAAAGTGGGGTGTGGTTCCATTTCATCTTGGATTGGAAACTATCATAGATTATTCCTCCATGCCGTATGTATCTATCAGTAACACACACACACACACACACACACACACACACACACACACACACACACACAGAGCATCATCTAGGGAAGAAGTTATTCCTAATTCCTAGTGTTTACAAACTGTGGTATGGTTTAGCAATCCAAATTAACTAGCACTTTGCCTGCTGTCTTTGTTGCTGATTTTTTAAAAAATTTTCATTTGCTTATTTAGACCATAGAAGATGTGAAACTGGGTGTCTGTATCTCATATTTTATATAGTTCCAGAAAGAGCTTAAAAAGCCAGCTCAAATAGTTATGATAAGATTAGTCTTGGGATAAAATGACTGTGCACAGTCTTGTGTCGTTCCTCTACCTCTGTGGGGAGAGTCAGGAGTGAACTGAAAGGGATCCCGTGGCCTGCTGAGAGCATCCAGAGGGGATGATTGCTTGTCCCGAGCAACAGTGCCACGATGCCCACATGAATTCCGCAATTAGCCACAGTGAGGCACCACACGGTTCTGTTTTTTTTTTCTGGGTTAATTACTGCCTAAAGGAGTTGGCCACTCTACGTACTTTTAAGCTGAAGGACAAGTGTTTGGGGAAATAAATGTGAAATTCCACGGTGATGACAGAAGCTTGGGGAGCTGCTGTCCAGTCGATCCCAGGGAGTAGATTTGTATGCTATCCATAATGGATATTCTGAATTTTATGTAAATTCACTCATTCATAAATTTGATGTGTGCCCGATGCTTTAGGAAGGGGACCCACCAGCAGGTGGCATTCTGAGGCAAAATTTTACTGAGGGAGATCAGATGGGGTCAATCATTATTGCCTTTTGCAAAGCTACCCCGAATCCATTAAATGACAGTTAATGGCACAGCATCTTGGTTGTATCTACTCAGCCTTACATAAGTGAATTTACAGCATGAACTTAAGTGAGAGACTCTGTCATTTCTAGTGACAAAGCTTATGCCCAAAGCCCTGCCAAGGTTTACATCTCATTTATTAAAAGCATATTTGTTATCTTGAAATGAATGGCTAGAGGAAACATACACCCAGGACCCTAGTTTCAACAAGGAAAAGAAAGAAAGCAAAAAAGAAGAAAAGAAAGAAAGAAAACTGAAAAAAAGAAAGCCTTTTATCGCCACCTGTAGTTCTTTAATGGTGTAATCTCTTATAATGTAGCTATGGTTCTCTCCCCAACTCCATATTTATATTAAAATCAAACCAGAGAATCTCTCAGCAGTGCAGAAGCGGAGATAACACACATGTTCTCTTCTAGGAATAAAACTGTACTACTCCAGCATGAAATTTACAGGATACCAGGTTGAGTTTCCTATTTCTACAAGGCTTGTAAACTTAGATATTCAACAAAAGGGGGAAAATATCCTACCAACTCAGGAGAAAAGATTTCAGCTCCAGACTTGGATCCCCAAATCTAAGCAGTGCCTGCAAAAGGGCTAATAAATAAAAGTTCAATTCCATATTTCGGGGATAAAGCAGTCTCTACTGGGAAAACCAATATAAACCAACCACCAAAGCCACTTACATCGAGAGTAGAATACGCAGGCTTGTCCCTCCTCTAGATGACCCGAATCCTGCAAGGAGTCGCGGGGATCTGGCTCCCCATGGGTGGCCGAGGCGGAGGTGCCGCTCTCCGTGGTGCTGAAGTCGAGATCTGCTCCAGAGAGCGGAGTTGCGATTGTGTGGAGGTGCGCTCTGCTTTCCTTTGTGGGGAATGATGAAAACTCGCCTTTTGTGACCGACTTGCCTTCCTGTCCTTTTCCTAATCTGGGGGAAATTTCCCAGAGAATGTGAAGGAGAAGCATCCGTGTGTGAGACTGGCATGCAGCGTGATGATGGGCTGGTCTAGTCCCCACCCCTCTTCCAGACGTAGCTTTGAAAGGGAGAGAACAACTCTGCTTTTCTATCAGAACCCCTCAGGATTTCTTCATGCCCCTCCCCCTAGAATACTGCATAACACCCCCCACGGAGGGAGAGAGAGAGAGAGAGAAACACACACACTCACATAGACGCACACACACACACACACACACACACACACACATGCAAACACACACCCTTCAGTTATTTAAAGCAACATGAAGAGTCTTAATGAGTTTAAACAAGTGAAAAGTGAGGAATGGGCTGATTTCCTACTTGTTGGTTTATAGGTGTTTGTGGGGAGGGACAGATAGTGGGGGGAGGGACTAACCAGAAGATAGAGTGACAGTAATAAGCTCCTTTTGTGATCCTAAAGCCACACCCACTTTCTCTTTGAGAGTGGTGCATTTTCTAACGTGACCTTACTTTTATGATCTGTTAGTATTGCGTAAGCTCATCTGACTTTAGTAGAAGAGACTTTATAATGATTAACTTTATATGTAACTTTTCACATTTTGAATGGAAATTCTGTGTGTACAAATTCATGTCTCCAACATCCCCCATTTTCCCCCCATTGCTGTTATGGCATGGTGTATGAGTCTTAAACACCAAGGTATCTTGACGACATGGGAGAGAAATATCCTTAACTGAAACACTGACTTTATAAGAAAAACAATAATTCAAGGACTTATTTTTTTTTTTACCTTATACAATTGTAGTACAAACTTTGAAATCTCAATATGCATGCCAAATTAGATGAGCCACAATTTTTCATAAAAGATAAATATAAATACAATTAATTTAGCACCATCCTATGATCATTAAGACACAGCTATTTCCAGCTACTCTCTAATTACTTGTGAATAAAGGCACAATATTTCATGACCTGAGAAGACCCTAGAAAACAGAATTTTTGCTACGTAGCGCTCACTATAAAAAGTTTGCTGGGTATGTTATAATACAGGAGGAGGAGGAGCCTCATCAGTCTAGTGTCCAATCAAATAGCACTGACTGTTTAAGGATATTCAAAAAGATTTTCATGATTGTGGCTACAATTTCTAAAACAGATCAAGGAATGTTGCCTCTAAGGATGACTGTGAGTCATCTGAGAGGTTCTCGGGGGCAAGAGGGCAATTCTCTAGGAAAGGGTGGCAGGGGTTGGTACTTTTCTGCCATTAACAAGCTGATTAGGCTATGTGGAACACAAACAGTTGAGGATGCCCACTGCTCAATGATGTGATAGCAGATGCTCAGCTCTATGCCTGGCCCTGTTCTAAGCTTTGAGTGTGATCTACTTTGCTCCAGTGCCACCGCAACTCTATAAACAAGTAGCCATTGTCATGTCCATCTTTTAGGTGGTGAGACCGAAGGATGCACTCAGAGAACCAAGGATACAAACACAAGATGTTTGATGAGAGGTCATGAGCTCTAGACTCTATGGGGAACCTGCAAGCTGAGCTGACAGAAAGACCTTATGCAGGACCAGAGGCATGCCCCTGAGACACGCCCCAGTGTGAGAGCTGATGGCCAGCTTATCCTAAGTGTGGATAGCAAAGATTCAATTACGTCACTGTTTTGCTTACTAAAACTTGTGCTTTCATGGGGGTGTGACATTTTCCGGGTGGTAAGTAGCTGCCCGTTAAACAAACACCTCTTTATGTAGTATAGCCTCTGTAAATAGTAAGGAGCTTAGACAAGGAGGCCTCTGAAGACTGAATCTATCAAGTGTTACCGGTTAACTGGACAGATGGCCTTTCTTCAGTTAATTAATATTTCTATGACTTCTGTAAAATAATAAGTCCATTCCTCTCTCTTCTCTCTGCCTTCCTCTACTGCTTCCTTTCATAGATGTGTGTGTATATATATATATATATATATATATATATATATATATATATATATATGTACCATTCATTTCAAATCCTATATCCTTTATGAATATATAAACTTTATCTAATGTGTTTTTCAATGAGATTATTATGGATAGAAACAAGAAACAAGGACAGTTTATCTCTGAATTTCACAAAAATATACCGTTGGCTATTTGTTAAAGAACAACCATCTGTATCAATGGCAGCTAGAGTCATAACTCAGTATCTTGAGAAAGTGTTTTATAATTAAGAAAGTCTTGTTCTATATTGATTCACTAATTATGATGATGAGGACGTAATCATAGGCTATTTTCAGTTACAGGGAAGTGTCTCACTTTGTGGTTGTGTAAGACATTTCTGCTAGCTTCCTATATATTCTTCTATGCTCTAGTAATACTAAAGAGTTTGGAAAAATTAGCATTTTATTCAAGTGAGCAAGCCTATTTGTTTGAGTCTAATGAAAAATTAAAATCCTATATCCTTTAGAACCATAAATATTTTAAAGAGGAAAAATGTTAATTTTAAGAAAAATTTCTTTGGGGGAAAGTATTTTATTCCACAAAGCACAATTTTAATATTGGAAAGCATGTGTGGAGGCTTATGGAATAAAATTAATTTTGTCATCAGTCTTCTTGGAAGGTTCTAACTAGAGGAATTCCCTAACTTCTTTTGAACAAAAGAGGGAGAGAAAATATTTAAATGTATGTACTACTGCAGGAAATGCCAACCCTCTTGGGAGCTTTGCATATTTCAGGTAATTGTCACCATAACAATTGATAAAGGGCACCATGAACCTCACTGTAGCCCACCATTTGCATATGAAGGAGCTGAGATTCAGAAAAGTTAACTATTTATTATTTTCAAGGTCACATAGTTAATAAGTAAATTAATATCCAAAGGTCTTTCTCCACACATCTCCAAAGGAAACGCTAGTAGCATATTGATGAATCAGTGCAATCTGATTTGCATATAAGCTAGAAGTGTGCGAAATCCATTAGAAGCCAACTTTTTAATCTCATGCATTACATTTGCACACGGAGGCAGTTTTCATAGTGCGTCTGTTACTATTGATCCTTGAGTTGGTTTCAGAGGATAAATGCTCTGATTTGGCAGCCCAAATAGGTCCTGGAAACCATCATGGTGTTGACACTGGAGCAAAGTAGATCACACTCAAAGCTTAGAACAGGGCCAGGCATAGAGCTGAGCATCTGCTATCACATCAGTGAGCAGTGGGCATCCTCAACTGTCTGTGTTCCACATAGCCTAATCAGCTTGTTAATGGCAGAAAAGTACCAACCTCTGCCACCCTTTCCTAGAGAATTGCCCTCTTGCCCCCGAGAACCTCTCAGATGACTCACAGTCATCCTTGATCTGTTTTAGAAATTGTAGCCACAATCATGAAAATCTTTTTGAATATCCTCAGTCAGTGCTATTTGATTGGTTACTAGACTGATGAGGCTCCTCCTCCTCCTGTATTATAACATACCCAGCAAACTTTTTATAGTGAGCACCATGTAGCAAAAATTCTGTTTTCTAGGGTCTTCTCAGGTCATGAAATATTGTGCCTTTATTCACAAGTAATTAGAGAGTAGCTGGAAATAGCTGTGTCTTAATGATCATAGGATGGTGCTAAATCAATTGTATTTATATTTATCTTTTATGAAAAATTGTGGCTCATCTAATTTGGCATGCATATTGAGATTTCAAAGTTTGTACTACAATTGTATAAGGTAAAAAAAAAATCAACCCTTGAATTATTAAGGTATTTTTTCAAGAAAACAGAAACTAATGTGAAATACTTTCTAGAAATCAGCATATAAATTAGTAGGCTTTGCTGTGAAAATTTCATAAACTTATATAATGTACCTTCCTCAGGTTGACATCTCCCTTCATCCTCTGGTATTTTTTTTTCTCTTTTCCCTCTTGATTGTTCTTTTCTTCTTCCAAATAATATGGAATATTTATTTATGTTCTACCTTGAAAGAGATCTGAGATACTCTGGTAGTCATGGGGATTTCCCTTTAGTAAAGGATTTGTTTAAGGAGGGCATCCAGTTTTCATGCCCATCAGCATTTGCTGTAGCTGGGAAGACATCTCCTATCCCAGCTTACTCACTTTTGAAGGAAGATTATGTCAGTGGATCAGCAAAGAGGGAGGAGGCAGCTGCTCTGGGGACACTTGTTGGTGTGTCACCTTCTAGGGCTCACCGCTATGTTGGACAAACGATCACAGTTTGACTTCCCCTTTTGCCCATTCCTCTCCATAGACACTGATCTCCAGTGAATATTTTCACTTAAGAGTCCATCAACACTGATGCCTGCCTGGAAAATGGGCCCTGTTTTAATTGGTACCAGGAATAAGTTAAGAATGTTGAGAAAGGGGTTTTAGATTGGATCACTACCTTACAGTAGGTAATATGGACCCCCATCACTAGTTATAAATGGCATACAGATGACTTATGGGACAAGGGGATGATCTGGGGGTTAAAACTTTCACTTGAAGAAATGAGGAGGTAGAGGAGTCTATAGTAGTGAAATGTATCATGGATTGACATCTAGGAGAAGTAATGGCTGACAAGAATGGTATTAGATAGTTGTTAACTACTACTGATGTCTGATGAAAAGATAATGCTGAAGTTGTGATGTCTGATGAAGTTGTATAATAAAACACTGAAATCTGTGGGTAAAAAGCAAAGGACCCTTGTTGCATATAAGGAAGTGCCTTTAGAGTCTAGGGGAAGCCAATGTGTGAGTCACAGAATCTATATTCAGAGTAATGGAATTTCATAGATGACTAAAGGCTCAGCCAAGGCAGACCTGTCAAGGTTAGCATCTGGGACTCTGGTGGGATGAGGGTATGTAGATCATGAAATAACTTTAGCTCCAAAGTCACCTCTGAACCTTCTAGGATTTGAGGAAATGACTTACCCATCTTCACTAAGAGGTATCACCAGACTGTGGATGTGGCTCAGTGGTAGAACACTCATCTGGCATACTGGATGTACAGGTTTGATCCTTAGAATGAACAGGAAAAAGAGTTGGAACCTAGTATCTCTCGCCAGCAGATTTGCATGTTATGTAGTCCTCATCCGTGTGAAGTACCTGGCTCCCGACAACCCACCCACCATCCTTCTTCCCACTATGCCTGTATTAAGGTTAAGCTGTACACAGTGTCTAAGTTGGTATTAATATCAGTAGGTTCACAATGCAGAGGAAGCTCTGAGTCAGAGACTGGAACAACCAACTCTCCAAAGGAACCCCATGAGCTAGCTAATATGTACCAGAAAGAGCCAAGACAATAGAGAAAGGATTGATGTCTCAAGATTCTGGATCAAAGGGTCCTAAGAGAAAGGTTGAATAAGAGTTGATTAAGTTTAGGTTGTTTTTTTCCCCCCTTGAATTCTAGTGTTTAATATTTTGGCAGTGATAGGATCCTCTGGACTGACTGTTAGAATGATCCCTGAGAACATGAATGAACCATGCATGGTCTACACTGTACAAAGTTGAAATGGTGAAATTTCCATTGTAGAAGGGGGAGGATGTGAATAAAAAAAGTCTCATAAGCATGGAGATCCTATAATCGGTATGTCTTTTTTTTTTCTAGCAATGTACATTTGTGATGTAGAATTATGACTTTTTATTTTAGTAAATATCCTTAGTATACCAGTCAGTCAGTGAATAGTTTTTAAAATTTTATTTATTAATCTATTCATTTATTTATTTACTGTGTATGTGTGTGTGAGGTCATTTATTTACTCTGTGTGTGTGTGTGTGTGTGTGTGTGTGTGTGTGTGTGTGTGTGCGCGTGCGCATGCGCATGTATGTGTGTGGCCGGGGGTTATGTGCATATAAACACACTATAGAGGCCAGAAGAGGGCTGTGGATCCCCAGAGGTGGAATACAGGCAGCCTTGAGCCACCTTACACAGGCGATGGAAACCAAACTTGAATATTCTTGAAAAAACAGTACATTCTCTTACTTCCTGAACTATCTCTCCAGCCCCTCATTAACTTTTCTTTTAATAAACAAGAGCCCTGAAGGCATAAGCATGAGCTGCTGGCCTGGAGCTACAGTAGGATCATGTGGGGTTTCTCAGCAGAGCAGTGCATCAGGAGTTACATAGTTGCAGAACTTGGCTCACTGATGACTCTGTGTGGGATGGAACCATGAAGAAGCAACAGAGGTTGGGGGCCGAGGCTTCAATATCCTGGACAAGGTTTTTACAATTCCTGTAATGACCAGCAAAATTGGAGAGGCAGCCAAAGGGGCATAATCTACAGAAATATGGAACCAGTTACTGGAACATAGCCTTCCCACAGACCACAGACAGAGCAGATAGGCAGTTGCCTGAGATATTATTTTGTTTGTGATCATATAAATGATTTCTTCCAAAGGATAACTGTTACTATGCTAAATGGCTATGATTCTAGATCACACATGTGTTTTGTGACATGAAAGAAATCTGTGTGGGAAAGTAACAAATTATATAATTCCAGCTACCAACATTTCTGGAAAAAAACAGAACTGAGTCTGGTAACCAGACCAGTGTTTGGCAGAGCTGAGGAGAAGGGGAAATTAATGGGCAGAACACAGAGGATTTATAGCTCTGTAAAACAATTTCATACATACAGTAAAGGAAGGTACCACACAGTTCAAATGTTGGAACATTGAGAAGACCAAGAGCCAACCCTAAAGCCAGCTGTGGCCTTTTGTCAAAGTGATACTCTAAGTAGGGATATTTGTTGGAGCAATCCTTACATTTATATGCTGTTGATAATGGGAGAATCTGTGCATGTGTGGAGGCAGGGGGTATGTGAGAACAGTTTCTACTCTCCACATGACTTCATTATGAACCCAAAGTATTCTGAAAAGGATTGGGTTTTGTGGTTTGTTTGTTTGCTTGCTTGCTTTTTGTTCTGTGTGTGCATGTATGGGTGAGTGGTTGGATGATGGTGATGGTGATGGTGATGGTGATGGTGATGGTGATGATGATGGTGATGGTGATGATGATGATTTCTCTTCCATTGTCTGGATCCAATCCAGTGTTTAGATCTGCACCTAGAGAGATGAACCCAACCTTGAGGTTCTTTTCAGAGTAGTAATTATCTTAGTTCTTCTCCAGACCTCTGGGTGCTCTGTCTTCTGGCCATGTACTTGATTGATCTTGCACTGAGGAAGAGAGGAAAGCGACCATGGGGACATTGGGAACTCTTCTGAACACAAAATCTGAGTTGAAATTAATATTCAGAGACCCCACGTCTCGTCATGGTCCTCTTGTTAGAACAGAGACAAACAGCGCTTGGGTAGTAAGCATAATTCTGGCAGAGAAGAGTATACAGGAAAACCACAGAGCCTGGGAATTCTCCTGAGAGCCATTGTCTGTGAGTGAGTCTGACGTCCTTGGCATTTGGATCTCAACATGGAGTCCTAGTCACAGCAAAGATAACTGAGTGGTTCTCACATGCCCTGCGCCATGATCGTAAAATTAAAAACTTCATAGCATCGAAGAGAAAGAGAGTGTTGGAGATCGGTGAATGAGTGAATCCTTCATTCGTCTGTGGTCTAAGCATTTCATTCACAGAAAGGTGATGCTTTCTAATATCTCTTCATTTAACTGGCCAGTCTGCCATGTTTGGAGCCAACGGACTTAGGTTGGTGACTAGTGAGGGCTACAAGTTAGTAGGTCTGATCACAGTCATGTTAGGTAGTTAGGTGTGATATCTTTGGATAGGTGAACAGGCCTGAGGTACATTGTCATTATTTTGAAAAGTGTCTTTGTATTGTAAATTATAAAAGAGACTCAGATATAATCCACATCTAGGTGAAATCAATTGCAATATACAGGTATGGTCTTGCCAAAGGGCTAGGCTCACTTCCTTGCCTCTGCCATAAGAGTATAACCAGATGTGGATTATCTGAACATACTGCAGCATGCCACAGTAGTTTACACATTGATGATGTTATAATACCTCAAGTGGCCAGGTAAGCAAGCGGTGGTTGGCATGTCAGAAGTCACAGTGAGATACTCTTGCTCCAAAAGCTGGGGGTAAAAAGGGCACATTGCTGTGTCTTTTAATCCAAGCCAGAGATAGGAGCAAAGACTGGTAATCCTCTATGGGTCACAGAGGCAGCAAATCCTACCTCTGGGAATTCTGCTCCAGCTCATTTGGGAAGCAGGAAAAGCTGACTGCAACCCATTGCAGGAAGTGACTCTACAGCAGATCCAAATTCAAGTGAGCCACACGAATCATACAATCTAGCGAATCCAAACCACCTGAAGATCATCGATGGTAGACATGTTAGACATCGCCAATAGTGTACACTGTTCAGCTACCTCAGCAGCTGCTCCACCCTCCCCTCACCTTGGGGAGGGATGGCTTGGGTCTGGTGACAGGCATCTTGTCACTGTTAATGACCGTGATTACTCCAGAACGGCCCTCTAGAGTGACAAGGTTTGGATCAGGCTTGTGTCCCTTCTCTCTTCCTCTCTGTCAGAATTGGCATACAATAAATATCTTGTCCTTTAGACTATTCCTCCACATCTCCCAGATCTCTTGGGCTAACAGAAGAAGGCTATATAGAGATATATGCAACAACTTCAAAGTAGGTAAAAAGGAAAGGGGCCAGTCAGGATAGAGACGATAGAAGGAAGCACTTGGTTTAGTTACTGTGTGTCTCTGAGCCTCATCTAATGCCTATGGGTAGACTCTGTGTTTTCTAGAAGCCAGAGAAAAATAAAACGAGCCACGGAACAGTGAAAATCATGCAAACAGGAAAAGGGCAATTCATCATGCTAGGACAGGAAATAACTTTTCAAAGAAAGGACACTAATGAACACCCTTAACAATTACTCTGATGCGGTGTGGTTAGCTAGGCCTGCCACTTGCTACATTTGTTTCAAAGGGAATTGTATTCAATTGCTTCTGTTTAAGCAGCTTTGTTGCTCATGGATGCCTTCTTAGCTCTGATCAGTGGACAGCAGTCAGAGAGAGGTGCTAAGACTCGATGGTTTGGCTTGGGTATGGAAGAAGCAGAGCAGTGAGGATTGACTACACACCCCCCAAAAGAATGTTTTCTTCATTTCATTCCCCTGTGGACCAGGTGTTTGTGTTTGAGCTGAGATCCCTGTCCTGCTCCCTCCCTCCCTCCCTCCCGCTTTTGCCTCTCCTTATAAAAAACTATTTTATATTTTTTTGTATCAGCTAAAAATTCTTCAAAATTGAGATTATTTTTGGACTTTGCTAGATTAAGATATATTAATAGTTAATGAATGGTCTTCTCATGGTTCAAAATTGTATGCTAGTTTTACTAAGTGTTCTTATTTATAAACACATTATATAAAACCCCAGAACATAAAGATGAAAGATAAAAGGGAATTCTTTTGCTGGGAGTGTGTCTCATGCCTATAGTCCCAGCTCCCTGGAGGCTGATGTGAGGAGATCAAACATTTTGGGCCAACCTGGGCTACATATAGAGACTCTATCTCAAAAGAATTATGTCAGAGGGAGAAAAAGAAAGAACAAGGGAGAAAAAGAGAAAGGGAAGCTGGGCATGGTGGCGCACGCCTTCAATCCCAGCATTTAGGAGGCAGAGGCAGGTGGATTTCTGAGTTCAAGGCCAGCCTAGTCTACAAAGTGAGTTCCAGGACAGCCAGGGCTACACAGAGAAACCCTGTCTTGAAAAAAAAACCAGAGAGAGAGAGAGAGAGAGAGAGAGAGAGAGAGGAAGAAGGAGGGATGGAGAGGAGAAGAGAGGGAGAAAGGACAAAAGGCAGAGGGAGGGAGGGAGGGAGGGAGGGAAGACTTGAGCTTTCTCCAGCTTTTAAATATCCATATTTATTGTGCAGGCTCATTATTTTTAATTAATTTGGTTGTATCCAATTTACTTTTTAAAAACAAATTTTTCTTTTTATTTAATCTTTTCAGTTTGATATTACTTCCTAGTTCTATCCCCATGTTCTTAATCCCTCTCACCCACTCAAGACATACCTATAGTTAAAAATCTTGTTGACTCAAATCATTTCCAGGAAAGATGATTTGAACCAATAAGAATACCGCTGTTACAGACTGTCTCTAAACAAACATCTAGCACTTAAACAGATTTAGATATAGAGATTTGGCTCCTGGAGTATTAATAAGTTGCATGATACCTTTTGGGAACTTGTCTGAATGAAGATATATTTTACACTTTGGTCAAGTGTTACACCGGTCCTTGGCCCATGAAAGATTCTCTGCTTTCCTCTCTAGCTCCCTTCTGTTTTGCAAAGGTGTTAACAATCCTCCTAGAAAGCTTGGTTTAGCCCATGGGAATCACTGAGAGGAGATCAATGAGTAGAAAGAAAAGAGGCATGTCTTGAACTTTCCCCCATGGACGCCATCTTTCCTTAGAATTTTAGCATTTACCTGATGACCTGATTAAACTCTTAAGGACA
Organism: Mus minutoides; assembly: GCA_902729485.2. Taxonomy (NCBI): domain Eukaryota; kingdom Metazoa; phylum Chordata; class Mammalia; order Rodentia; family Muridae; genus Mus; species Mus minutoides. The sequence continues at coordinate 538,246 of LR749622.1, read as the reverse complement.
TTTTCTTTTGGATTTGATAGTTTGGTCTTGGGATGGGGGTGGCATCTTGCTGTTGACAAATTTTGAGTGATCTTGTTTGTTTCTCAGCTCATCTGTCACTCAGGTCACTACGCCCATGTCTCCAAATCCCTCTGTTTAGGGAAGTACACGCATGAAAGTAGATGATATTAGGACAGTCGATATTCATCTAGAACAAAATAGTTTCACATCTCATACCAGTTACCAGAACGGTTTCCGTGCTGACTAGAGATCTAAGTGTAAAGACATATTTAAATAATAGAAAACAACCCAGGTAAGCAATCCACAACAAAAGAAGACCTGAATTATTTCACTTAGGTAGGGGAGGACTTTCAAACTGAACCCCAAACCCAGAAATAACAAGAGAAGAGTCTGACAACATCCATTGCACAAAAATTATGACTTCTTTTTCTTTATTTAGCAAAACAACCCACGCATAGGCAAAGGACAAATGATGAACAGGAAGACTTAGAGGGGAAATAACTTCCTCAATAAACAACTCATCCCGAAAGTTGGGAGAAAATTGTGGGCTGAGAAAGCGAGTGGGGAAGAAAACCATGACGGCTGATGCTCCTAAAACAGGAAGAGGAAGGTAAACACAGTTACAAGAAGTGTGAACTAGAACTTTGTGGAGAGACTGTTTCCTATTGCTGAATTTTCACCTCCAATAAACCCAAATAAAAACACACACATTCCAGTTATTATATTTATAAGTTATAAGCCTAGGTTGGGCAGCTCTATCACCACACCAACCTATTCCCCAGCTATGAGACCCTTGCAACTTGCGATTTCTCCTGGCCGTGTGGTTCTGCACCATCTTCTCTTCCTCCTCCTCTTCCCCCTCCCTCTCTCTCTTCCTCTCTTCTTCTCTCTCAGACCTCCTATCCCACCTTTACTTCCCCTGCCCAATCACAGGCTCTAGCCTTTATTTGACCAGTGAAAATGGGCAAGAGATTCACATGTTATCACTGCTTGTTGGAGGGCAGCCCCTCCTGAAGAAGCAGAATTAACACCAGAAAACAGTATCAGGGCAGCCCACAACATTTCTCCCTTTTGTCTAATAAAAAGGGCTCCTCTCCCTCATATAAATTGGGCACAACCATAACAATTATGTAAATTATGAAATATGACATATACTGAATATGTAACATCCAGTCCATGATATTTGTCAATTTAGATAAGTACTCTACCAGCTATCCTAACTTAAAGAGTTTACAATTCTATACTTAAATTGTGTTCTGATTTTAGCCTGTGTCACCAGCTGAAAAATCACCCTTTTAATTATAGCATATCTCTCAATACTAAACAACTTGAGTTTGATTATGTGATTATAACTACTAGTCTTCAACCCTGTCAGAAATCTGAGAATGAATTAAATATTACCTGGATATTTAGCAATCCCAAAAGCATAGCTTCCAAAACTTAAATAAATTATAGAGGCAGCTGACTACCTGGACAGTCCCCTAATCCTCAAATAGTCAGAGCATCTGTCTTCAGCCTTCAGTTTCCCACCTCCTAGACTGATCAAAAACACATAGTGTAGTTAACACATTTGCTGAGGCCGTGGAAATTCAAATATCTTCATATAATTCTCATAGGAATGCAGAGTAGCATTGTTCCTCTCGAGGGGATCTGACAAGTTCTCCCATTTACTCTTTGACCCAGAAAAATCCACTTAAAAATTTCCCTGAAGACATGGCTCCACAGATAGGAGACAGTAGTATGCACAGTTGCTCATTAAGGAATAATTAGTGACGTCTAATGCTGCATCAAGCACTATGATGCGGTCCTTCTAAAGGACTCCTCAGAGGCTGGCGTGGTGGGCGCAGCACTGCATGAGAGGGCTTGCAGCTCAGCCAAAGGACAAGGAAGAGGGAACTGCATGATTCCAGCAGATATTAATGAAATAAAGCTAATTTCAGTGGAGTTTGTACAATAGACTACCAAAGACCGACACAAAAAGGTATTTATTCTTACATAATGAAATGAGAAATTAAAAACCAGAAATTCATGAAACCTGTTTACTTACAGTGTGTTCAAGGAAGGTGGAAGGATATGTATAAGATTTATCTTAGTAAACTTTATGTAGTTTTAATTTTGAATGAAGTGGATAATTTATTATAATTTTAATATATGTATACATTTTGCATCTATGGGTGTTTTCATTGCATGTGTGCCTGTGTATCATCTACGAGCCAGATTCCTTAAGACTGGAGTTACAGATGGCTGTGAGCCTCTGTGTAGGTGCTGGGAGTCAAATCTGGGTCCTCTAAAGGAACAGCCAGTACTCTCCACCACTAAGCCATCTCTCTAGCCTCACTGTGGATAGTTAAAATGTTCAAAATCATAATAAGATGAAAAGGCATGTACTAAGTTTAAATTATAATTCCAAAACAAAGCAAAAAACCAAACCAAAACAAAAACACAAACAAGCAAACAGCTCCGTGTTAAGCTGCAAATAGTCAAACAGCGAAAGGTAATTTTTGAACAGGTTTTTGGCTTTTGGCTTCACCATAAACAGAATATATTATAAAGTGGAAAAGAACCTCAGGGATAGGAGTGGCTCAATGCAGAGTGCATGCCCAGACAAGGCTTTGGTACAACTCTGCACCAGACCAAAGCAGGACAAACAGCACAAAACCTGCTGTCTGCTTTGTAGATCTGTTTAGTTCTTCTTGTTTGTTCGCTTTTTGAGGCAGTCTCATGTAGCTCAGGCTAGCCTGCCCTTCCTATGCAGCTGAGGAAGGAGCGACCAACAAGCTGTATTCCCAGTTCTAGGCTTCTTCTTGGTAGTGGTATCATTTGCTAGTATACTTTAGAAACTAATTTGTGTTTAGTAAGATAAAATGGATGGGTAAATAAATACATTGATATTTTTGGGAAGCAGAGTATTTTTTTTTAAATAGACAAACTGTACAGAGTTAGATTTTAGTCTCAATTATCAGCCTAGACTAACACATATGCATAGACCCATGGATAGAGGACATTACCAGGTTCTACATTCTGGAAAGACTTATAAGATCTCCCCTATAACAGCACGGAGCTCCCCAGCACTGGGTGTGGAGTTCTCATTCCTGTCAGCACTAAGTAACTCCATAGAAAAGTGACTGACCACTGCCAGACCCAAAGCAGGAAACTTAAACCCTAGAAACCTGATCTCCAGCACCAGGCAACCTCACAGAGACCAGTACGCCTCATTACAAAGAAAATTACAAAAGCCTGCTTGGGACGAATAACACACACATCAAAAAGAATGATTATAGTTAATCATAATGTGCACAGTAAAAAATGAACTCGCGGATTCATAATGGTGCTGAGAAAAGGGTGACCCTCTTTGTAATCAATGAGCTGGACTGACACAACCAGACGATTAGCATCTCAATTCAGCACAGCAGGGGATTCAAGCAAAGAAGAGCAATGCATGCTGGGACCATCAGGTGATAGGTAGCCAGGGAGCCCGTGAGTCAGGTGTCTCCAAGCATCAACCCAGAGATAAGGAGGGTAGGGGCGATCATCCCCATATAGTAGATGGCTCTGCTGCCCCACACCTTAGTCAAGTAGCCAGCCCCAGACCGCTACAGCAGTGTTTCTCAATAGCCAGCCCTGTGTCTATAGACAGCATTTTTTCAACCTGGGAGTTAGGTCTCCTTTGTGTGTGTGTGGTGGGGGGCAATGACTCTCACAGGGGTCACCTAAGACCCGCAGAAAATGCACATATTTGTATTGCAATTCATAACAGTAGCGAAATTACAGTTAGGAAGCAGCAATGAAAATAGTTGTATGGCTGGAGTCACCACACATGAGGGATTGTATTAAAGGGTCGCAGTGTCAGGAACGTTGGGAATCAATGTTCTAGGGTGAGCATGGTGAAAGCAGACGCCATCTATGCACAGTGGCTAAAAATACTTTGCATCTCAGTCTAGGGTCAGTTTTGGTAAACCGTGTTTTATGAGGAAATTTTTCATATATGTGATCAGACTTTTTGCTGGTGTTCTATGATTCTCTCTTATCCCATAACACAAGTGGCATAGTAGATTTTATTTATGCTACAATTGTGTCTTTTCTCCTCCTTGGCCAGTTGTGACAATTACTTACCATTTCATTAATTATTTTCTCAAGGAATTTTTGATTGTTGGCTTTCCTATCTTCTTTGACTTCAGTTTGAGCCAAAGGAAAACACACTGTTTTCCAATGACTGACTCCAATGGCCCACAACTCAGCCAGTACACCAATTATATACACATCTTGCCCAGTACACCAATTATTATATACAAATCTTAGCCAGTTATATACATATCCATTTCCTGCCACTGTTAACCTCTGGTTTATTTTGTAGTCTAGGATGTTGGTTTGGGCCTTTCCTTATTTGTGTTATGTATGTTGATGAAGTTATAAATTTATCGTGGGTAGTGCTTACCCATGGATTATGAGGTCACTGTGGTCTCGTTATCATTCAATAAAAGTCCCGTGTTTCTTATACTTGCTTCTTTGATATACAGATTACTCAATTAAATTCTGGTGTGGTTGGAGGACATTTCAATCCTCTGACTTAAAAGATATTATTTTATACGTGTGAGAGAGTGTGGGTGCGCAGATGCCACGGGATGAATGCAGAGGTCAGAGGATAACCTTTAGGAGCTGGTGGCCTCCTTACTCCATAGGGATTGTGCAGATTCAACTCGGGCCCTCAGGCTGTGTGGCAAGCACGTTTACCCGCGCAGCCGTTTCTCTGGTATCCTCTGTCCCTGGAGAACTTGGCAAGCTCCTTGTCGGGTACCATACGCTATCAGGAAAACGGGGGCTCTCTTTCTGGAGAATCTTGTTTTGTTAATGAGAAACAGTCTTCTTGGTAAGAGATTTTAAAAACAGAGAAGGAAGCTTCAGAATAATTTTAGTAGGGTTTGAAAGAGAAACAAAGGGGCGGGCGCGCGCGCTGTGAATCTTGGCGGCTGAGCCAAGGAGGAAGATGGAGGGGAGGAAGAGAGAAACCTCTCTGCCACATGTACGCAGCCATAGCACGGAAGAGGAGGTAGCTCAGAGAGTAGCTATGACAGCATCTGAGGCCCATTAAAAAAAAAAAAAAAAAAGAAGCAGCAGCTTCCTTCTAGTCAGAAGAACAGAAACTAATAATCATTGACTCCTCCCTCCAGAATTTAATCCACTGGGCCTGTCAATCATCTGGCTGTGGGAGAAGGGTCGACCCCTCAGAAAGGCAGACTCCGGAGAGGGATAATTATCCTTCTAATGAGATAATACACGAAGGCCCACCCCAAGATAGTGCTACAGAGCGCCCTGGGGCTGTTACCTCCACCACCTTTCTAACTGTTGGTTTCCTTTTCCTTCTCTTTTGCCTCTCAGTTTGGGTCGCTAGCCAGAGCCTGTGCCTTCTCTGATGCTTTGGGCTTTTGCACGCACCCTCTCCAGTCCTCTCTGACGTGGGGCCGCCCACAGAAGGCACGATCTTCTCCCTTCCTCTTCTCCATCTCCCTCCTCTGGGCAGCCGTTGAGTGCTACCATTTGGTTGCCCTGGGTTTTTCTTTTAAACCCTAATAACACGGTCCTTGATGTTTCTTCAGAGTTCTTTCTTAAATTCTTCTATTAATGAAACTGAGAATCTCTAGGGGAAACCCGTGTTTCCTGGCATTGTGGTACCCCAGGGTTAGGTTCTACCAAATTTCCGGCAACACTAGTTAAACTCTATTCATCTAAGTCTCTGGCACAAGTTAATTCTCAACATAATCGGCCCTTTCACCCATTTAGGCATACCATAGAGAAAAATAAAGTTATGTAATATTCCTTGGGTCATGTGAACAGTAGCGGAGAGATCTGCCCTTAAATTGGAGACTGGTTAACCCCAAAGCCTGCGCCTACATCTTTGTTCTGTCCTTCTCTGTTTAGCCCTATAAATGTTTGCATTCCAAATTTTCTGCTTCTTGATGCTAATGGTTTTCTTTGCACAGTGAATGTTTTCTCCAGAGGCACACCAGGCAAACACCTGCTTTTTCCATATTGGGCTCACTGCTGGGCAAAGTGTGGGTAAGAAAGACCTCAGTCAAGGTGTGTCACAATTAGGAAGAAAGGCCCATCAAACTAAGTTCTGACCCTCCCTGTGCTAAAGCAGGGGCCGGAGAGCCGCTAAAGCACGGGGCCGGGGAGCTGCTAAAGCACGGGGCCGGGGAGCTGCTAAAGCACGGGGCCGGGGAGCTGCTAAAGCACGGGGCTGGAGAGCTAAGAGGCAGAACAGAGGCGCAGATTGGCACCTGTATTTGCTAATTAGCTTTACCCAGGAGAAAAAGTCTCCGAATTTCTTGAGCAAGGTGCATATGAAATTTAAGCTCCTATCTTTCCAGGGAAACTGGGGGATAAGACCTGTGTTCCTTGGTGTTTGAATTTCAAAGTGGGTGACTCCCTGAGTCTGGAGAAATTGTAAAATTAAGTCTGTCCTGGTTGGCTCTTTGTTTGTTTGTTTGTTTGGCTAGTTGGTTTATAAGTTTGACACATGCTAGAGTCTTTTACTTTGAAGGAAATGTACTGGCATATTTTGATTTATGAACTCTTAAAAATGTTATTGCTGGCAAACCCATCAGTCTTGCATCACTCACAGGAAATGAGTTTGGTGGGTGTCTGATAGGGTTTTACTGTTGTGAACAGACACCATGACCAAGGCAACTCATCTAAGGACAGCATTTAATCAGGGCTGGCTTACAGGTTCAGAGTTCAGTCCAATATCATCAAGGCAGGAGCATGGCAGCTTCTTGGTGCAGGAGGAGCTTCATCTGAAGGCTGCTAGTGGAAGATTGGCTTCCAGGAAGCTAGAATGAAGGTCTTAAAGCCCACACCCACAGTGACACACCTAGTCCAACAGGGCCACACCTCCAAATAGTGCCACTCCCTGAGCCAAGCATAGTCAAACTATCACAGTAGGGATGCTGTATCCCTGGTCTTTCTTCCTGGGATAACTCAGTTAAAGACCATTTCCTGCTGAACAAGGAATGGGGCCAGGCCTGGATCTTCAAGTTCTCCCTCTTGGGGAGTATATGGGTTTTAAAAAAAATCTTTTTCTTAGTTCTAACTTCTTTGAATCATACTCATTGTAGGATGAAACCTCCATTCCATCACAAATGATGAGCTGTAGCTATGCCTTTACTGCTGTGAGGACAGGATATCACAGAACTCTGGTCATTTCTATACAGGCATTGAGTGATTTACAGTCCTACTCTGCCATTTTTTAAATTTTGAGCACAGCATGCAGAATTAGTACCTTTCAAAGGAAAATATTTTTGATATCAAATATAATGCAAAAATGTCAATGGAAATAAGGGCTAAGGTATTCGACCACAGCCGTTGGCGATTCACATCAGAACCAGGCTGCCTGGTGTACTGGGGAACCATGTCTGAGCTCAGGGTTGATTGATCTGGCTCTCTGGGCCTCAGTCGCTTCTGCTGTAGACTCAGGCACAGTGAGGGGGTTGTGTTAATGAGGCAGTGAATGTAAACCACGTACAAGGAACACAGGCAGAAACTTTGCTTAAGTTGGACTGGACTTTTCCTTAGCAAGAGAAACTCATTTCTCTATTTTGTGAGTTCAGTGACCTGGTCTGACTGATACCGGGCAATTGTATTAGCTTGCTGTCAGTCCCTGCGATAAAAACAAAACAAAACAAAAACAAACAAACGAACAAACAGAAAACCAAACACTTTGACCAACAGCACAAGGGAGAAAAGGGTTTATTGGGTTTATTTGGTTTATACTCCTGGGCCACAGGTGTATTTGGTTTACACTTCCACGTCACAGTCCACCATTGAGAGCAGTCGGCACAGAAACTCAAACAGGAACTGAAACAGACCTCGGGTGCTGGTTACAGCCTGTTCCCTGGCTCGCTCTGTGGCTCGCACTGCCTGCCACCTTCCTCCCACATTAATCATTGATCGAGACATAGCCACAGTCGAGGTTTCCCTTTCCCCGCTGGCTCTAGGTTGTGCCAGTTGATGAATCTAATCAGCACGGCCCTTTGACTCGTGGAAGGAGATGCTGCAGTTTCCTTCCCGGTTTATCCTTAAGATGGTTGCTTATCCTGAAGTCACTGTTTACCTACTGGGGCTCACAGGTGAGTCTAGCCCTAGAGACAGCCTTGGCCAACAGACTCCCGCAGGCAATGATGAGGTCCACACATTAACATCCAGTCATTTGATTGGTCCATGTGGGAGCCCAAAGGCTTTGGTCCCTGTCTCTGCAGGGCAGTTCTGAAGAGCAATGCCTCAAGGCTCCAGCTGGGGTCGCTGTTCTGTGTGCACCCCGAGGTCTCTCCCCTCATTGATCCTGCCGTTCTTGATAGCATGCGGTGTCATTCACGAGAGCACTCTGAGAGACCCCCAACGTCTCTACACCTCCTAGCCTGTGTGGAGGTGCACAAGGAGACCACTGTGGCGTGATAGATATATCCCCATTGTTGATGGTGATCGGATAATAGGTATCATCAAAACTCATCGCATTGCTTGCTTGAATAATTGCAGTTTACTCTCAATTAATTATACCTCGATAATGCTGTTAAGCAAAAGGCTAGAGACAGTGGTCGCATTCACAGTGGGTGTGCCTAACATAATTCAGTGACTCTTCCTTTCACAGTGTTCTCATGCTTGTGGGTTCTGCTGCTCACAAAAAAAAAAAAAAAGTCCTCTCCACTTCTCCCTGTTCTGGTATTTTCATACCCTCACTCATCCCTGCTGACTGACAGACATTCTTTGCACTCCCTTTAAGGCCAAATCGTATTGTAGGATCTAGGCATGAAAACAAAAATTAGATAAACCCCACTCTTGCCTGTGAGTTCATGGCTCTAGAGGCAAGTCTGAACCCCAGAGAGTTTAAGTGATTAGCCTGGACAGTCACAGCCTCCACCGTCGGGCCTCGGGCCTCAGCCTGGGACACTGTATGTAGCACATGGGGTGGCACATGGATGGTTTGGAAAATGAGACAGCAGTGTCAGCCCTTGAAGTTGAACATCTATCACACCACCACAAGCTCCCTTCCAGTTTACCAAATCCTGCAAGACACGACTCACAACAGCAAAGCTACAGTTAATTCCACGTAGTCCAGGGCGTTGGGTTTTAACAGGTCCTCCGTGCGGCATCTCCTCTGGCCTTTCCCATGTCACTTTGGCATTCTTGGTAGGGGTGCCTGGAAGAACCCAGCAGGACATCTGGTGACCCAGGTCCCCAGACCCTCTCTGTCCTCTGCATCTATGACTACTTGGACTTGTGGTCAACTCTTTCTACATCTTCGTGACCTTCCTAACAAGTCCTGCTTTCTCTGACCCTTCCCTCATTCATCACACTCATATGCCGCAGTGGGAAGGGAGCATGCGTGGCTCGGAGGGCCTCGGGACAGAGGCAAGACGGGCGACAGCCGGAGGCCAGGTCAATATTTCCCTGGAACATGGATTTATTACTTCAGGTTCACAGTGTGGGCTATGTAACATACTGCTGGATTTCTAACCACGCCACTTCGTTCTAGATCAACGATGCTTAACCTTCCTAATGCTGCAGCTCTCTAATAAAGTCCCTCATGTTGCCGTGACCCCCCCACCATAAAATTATTTTGTTGCTGCTTCATAACTGTAATTTTGCTACTGTTATGAATCACAATGTGAATGTTTAATATGCAGGATGTCATAGCCCACAGGTTAAGAACCGCTTTTCCAGATGATCATCATTTTCAGGTATCCACAGTCTAACACTTTAAAGGAAGACAACAGGACAAGAGAGAAGAGAGAGAGAGAGAAAGAGAGAGAGAGAGAGAGAGAGAGAGAGAGAGAGAACCAAAACCCAAACCCAGCCAAAACAACAAGGAAAAGCATGAGTCCATCTCGTTGGTAAGAAAGAACTGGTCTTTGGATATCATAAATATTGAATTTGCAAGGACCTCCTGGAACTAGCACTCCCTGGGCCTCCCCTGCCCATACCCTTCCCCCCTCTCCCAGCAGCACCCAGAGAACCAAGTGGGAGGCTTTCATGACAATGTGTCTTTGAACTCAAGTCAGTAATTGAGATTTGGAATCCCCTGTGCCTGGATAACGTGCCAAATAGAGACTATACTGCAGTCCTGTAAATCCAACATTAGTATGACAATCAACAAAAGAGAATTAAAAGGCCAGGTCGAAATCCTGAACACAAGCAATGGATGTATCCACAGAGTCCCACTTTTATCCTGGGTGTGATGTACCATCTCACCCCCACAGCCTTGTTTCTAGATGCCACTGAAAGGCTGCATCTGAGGTCACAGGCAGTGCACACTGATGCCCAGCTTGGTTCCCCTGGGGTCTGGCTCCATCCACAGCCTTTTTCCTTACTCTCAGTGGAGAGGCTGTCTGCTGGGTGTCCCTTCAAGAGCTCAGCAAGATGTGAACAATCCAGCAAGCGCTGTTTCTACGGGCATCTGAAAGTTGCCGTTTTGCTATTGATTTCTAATTTTATTGCCTTCTGGTTACAGAATTCAGTGTTGTGGTATTGATCTCTTGGCACAAGCTTCTTTTGTGGCCTAGAACATTGTCAGTTTTTGCAAATTAGCCATATGTACTGGAGAAGGCTGTGTTTGCTCTCTCCAAAGGATGTCTGTCAGATCAATACTGCTTATTTTGTTGTTGATTTTTTTTTTATTATCATACATTTCTCATTCACTAGAGCTATCGGTTCGGAGAGGCGTGTGTTGAAATACCCTGCAATGATTGCCTGATCAATTTCTCTTCTCACTTCTCCTTTCTTGAAGCGTTTGGAGGTGGCTTTGGTGGCGTTTATACTCAATTAGAGTGGTTATGCTTTTCTGCTGAAGTTTTCTTTCATCAAGTCTTGATTTTATCCTTAAAGGTGCAATTCGCTTTAGAATAATTTATTAAACCTGTCACACCACCTTTCCATTAGCATGTTTTCCCATATCTGTCTTTACTAAACTTAAAATAAAATAAAAATAAAAAGCAAACCGCTGTGGGGCTGGAGAGAGGCTTGGTGGTTAAGACTGCAGACTGCTCTTGATGAAGATCAACTCTGGTTCCCAGCACCCACAATGGACAGTTTACAGCATCCTTTAACTCCAGCTCCAGGGGACCCAACACCTTTTCTGGCCTCTGCAGACACCTGTACTTACATGCATGCGCGCACACACACACACACACACACACACACACACACACAGAGGGAGGGAGGGAGGGAGCGAGGGAGGGTTAATATATATTATACAGCCCACCCCAAACTTTTGCATCTTTTGCGGTGGGGTGGAGAAATAGGCTTTGTCTGGTTTGTTGAGTGAAGCTAATTCTATAATTTGTGAGAAACGGCAAACCTCTCAATAGCCAACGTTCCCAGGGGAATATATGGTGCAGGGATTGGGCTAGCAGATATCAGGATTTATTTTTAAGCTACCAGAGATAATAATGAGGCACTCATATAAAGATAGATAATAAGTTAATAGATCTAAATAAGTATATGTTTGACATATGTGAACAGCTCAGTTTCACACATAACTAGAATTTCACATTATAGGAACAATTCATGTTATCTTATGGCCTGGTAATTCCATTCCTAGACATATAACAGAAAGAAATGCTTATTTCTGTGAGCTAGGAGACTTGTTTAAGTTTTTTTTTTTTTTTTTTTTTTTTTTCAGAAATGTCTGTGTTGCTAGAGATCAGGAACAACCATATGCCTGTCAACTGGGGAATTGACAGGTATGTGTTAGCACAATTATATCTGGAAACACTGATTAGAGCGCTCTCGTACTCTCTTGTGGCTGCGGCTCCTTTGTCCTATGTCCCTGTCAAGGTTACTTCCCAGATACCATGTCCTTCAGTGGCTGAACTATTTGTGGCCCAGGATTCCTGTGTGAATTTAAGAACCCCTCTTAAATCCCTGCTCCTAGAACCTGTGTCTGTTCCCACAACTGCTTGAACCGCCTTGAACCGCCTTGAACCGCCTTGAACCGCCTTGAACCGCCATAGCAGCAGCTTCTACCTGCTCCACTTTGCAAAGATGTTTTTGCAACCAGGGCTCTCAGTGCGTAGCAGAAAGAGGCTTGGCCGCCTGGATAGAAGCAGCCATTTTGTCCGCCCCTGCGTCTAACTCCCACAGTTCAGGATTCAGGAAACTGCCCAAGCCATAAAGCTTTGCCTGGGTTCAGCTGTTGCCAACCAACAATGTGTTCTTCCTTAAACTCTTTTACAGTTTCTTTGTGTGTACCATTTTTCTCTTAGGGAAGAGAAAGACAATGCCATAATTCTAAAACTCGGCTTTCTTTAGATGTGTCTGTCATGACCACTCTGTGTGGCCATGGGGAGGGCGATTTTCAAAATGTTTTCTCAGGGCGGCTCTCTGGACATGGCTGAGGAATTATTTACAGCTATCTGAAGAACTGAATGTAGACTTGTAGAGGAGACCAAGGACGAGAGTGGAGGCTTTCCGAAGCCACCTGCAGCTATGGTGGGAACCTGAACACCTGACCCATGGCCTCTTCCTCTTCCTCCTCCTCCTTCTCTTCCTCTTCCTCTGTGTCCCACTTCTTATCTTCTCTCTGTCCTCTCTGAGTTAAGGCTTTTTTAATGCACTGTACCTTTTTTTTTTTAAGATTTATTTTATGTTTATGAGTACACTGTCACTCTCTTCAGACACACCAGAAGAGGGCATCAGATTCCATTACAGATGGTTGTGAGCCACCATGTGGTTGCTGGGAATTGAACTCAGGACCTCTGGAAGAGCAGTCAGTGGTCATTACCACGGAGCCATCTCTCCAGCCGGCACTGTACCATTCTTAACAGAAGCTTTGCATGCAGTTTAGGGTGTCTGGATAAATCCCACTTTCTGTTTTCTTTCTGGAGCCCCCTCCCCCCCCCAATTCCATATGTTAGTATGTTTCTTCTAGTCTGTTTCCTCTGCTTCTTTTCTTTTTCCATGGAACACATAAAAACCACCCTGAAGTATCTCCTGTTAATAGAAGCCTGCCTAAGGTCTGACACTGGCCACGGGTCTGTCTGCCTAGTTCTGTCTCTGATTCGGGCCTCTGGTCGTGGATGGCTAACAGGAAAATCCCCAGTTTGGCATTCGATGCTGTGCAGACCATTCCTCCGTGTGAAACTCCAGATGAAGCGTTCTTAGTCAGAGCATGTGATGGTCAGAAACCCAAGAAACTAACTGCAAACATGAAAACAGATTCAACAGTAGCAGGAAACATGGCAATCCAAGCTCCCTAAGCCAGTAAGGAAAGGAAAGCTTTAAGACTGAGGAAAATAAGACCCCCAATAGACGACATCAAAGCGATTGGCTGGAGTTGATTTAGAGTAATAAAATTAGTGCCAGCCTGGACTGCTTGAGTGGTCTCCTAAAGTGACTGCAAAATAGTGACAGTTCCAGTCATATGGAAGCTACGAGAACTTACCACCAGCTGACCTAGGTGGCTAGCAATATCATAGGAAACCCCTCAGATGGAAGGATAGCAATTCTGCTGCAAGTCCTAACTACACACTGGAAGAGAGTGCAACAAAGTCCCACGGGCAGATTTGCACATCTTTAAAAGGCAGTCTGATAGGTTATTTCTCCACAGGCGAAGTGAGCCAATTCAAGCCAGATTAGGATATATTAAAAGCAGGGTTATTGGGAAGCTACTCTAGGGCGAGTCCACTGGCCCCAAGGACCAAGGCCTGGGAAGTCACCATGGGGAGAGAAAAGGGGGAGGGTGTGGGAGAGAAAGTGAGAAAGGTCCCACCTGCATGCAGAGAGAAAAGACAAGAAAGATAGAGGGAGGGAGAGTTTGAGATTGAAGTGTCTGGGATGTCTGGATTATTCAGGGAGGAGCCTCTCTGGGAAGAGCAGCCCATTCTCTAGGCTGGAAAGTTCAGGGGGACTGAGGGATTCTGGGAGAACCTGGAGGTCAAGTCTGCTTTGATATGTAAAATATGCACCGCAGTCCCTTGTTCCAGGGTCTGACAACACATAGAAGTAACCCCGCCCCCACCCAATGTAGTTGAAAGTTGAACATACATGGGAGTTATTGTTTTTGTGCAAATATTGAAGTGCCAGGTGAGAGGTGAGAAACAGGTGTGAGCCATTGTCCCTGTGCCTGCAGAGAGTGGACCAGTGAACAGGTGGGAACCACTGTCCCTGTGTTCTGCAGAAAGTGCAGTAAAGCACACACACACACACACACACAAACAGTGGTGAGATAAGCTAGATCTGGTATATCAGTTATCATTTTAAATGCTGATTTTTTTTTGACCTGGGATTTTACAGTGTAGCTCAGGTTGGTCTCTGGTCACCGCAGCCTCATGTGCTGGTCACCACAGCCTCATGTGCTGGTCACCACAGCCTCATGTGCTGGTATTGCCCGTGCACTGCCCCGCCCAGCCAGACACTTGAGTTTTTAGTGAAAACTTCCTCTATGAAGTCCATACTCAGTGACTTTCTGGTAAAGTCTAGCAAACGTCTGAAAAACATTAAACCAATTTTGCATAAATTCCTGGAGCTTAGGAAGAGGGCCAGACTTTCTTACAAATTGTGTGAGGTCAGTGTTAAGCCAAGAGTGAAAGTAGAAGGAAAAAAAAAAACCATACTGGGTCATTACAGGAAAGAAAAAACTATATGCTGATGCCCCTCATGAATATGCATGTAACATATGCAAACTTTAATCAAATTATACTCACAGTATCTAGAAGGAAAGCTATACGTTGTTAACAGGATCTTTATCTTTTTGAAGTTGATTTACTGTCGAAAATCTTTGTGCAGATTGGAGGGATTCTCAGTGATTGACAGTGTTTGTGGCTCTCACACAGTGTTTGTCGCTCTCACACAGTGTTTGTCGCTCTCACAGGGGATCTAAATTCAGTCCCCAACTCCCAGGACACATGTCTCACAACTGTCTGTGACTCCAAACTCCACGGGATCCAACACACTTTTTCACCATCCTCAGGTTCTCTGTGTGTGTGTGTGTGTGTGTGTGCTCCTAATGCATGCAAACACAAACACACAATTAAAAACTAAAACTTAAACCAGTGCCATAAATCATAAAGAAAAACTGAAAACTGAAAAAAATTCAACTCAATGTATGAGAAAAATAATATATTTGAAATCCAAAACATATTCCTGATTACAAACTAAACGTTCCTTAATATAGAAATGAAGCAGAGCTTCCTTACATGAAACGGGGTCTGCAGAGAGCAGACAGTTATACTGAAGGGTGAGACAGAGCAAAAGGAATTCTCCGTGAGAGTAGTGCGATGCTGCCCATCAGACATTCTAGCCTGTGCAAAGAGGCAAGCCAAAGGAATGAGGAGTGTCCATGCTGGAAAGTAAGCACAATTATCTTTATTCACGGAAAGTCTAATCCTTGAAGAAACCCTCCAATGACATTTTCCTTATGACTTTAAGTATCATCACAAAACTGCTATAATTAACATATGTGAAGCCACCACCAAGACAAACAGGCCAGAAAACTCGGACAGGAAAGATAACCAAGAGATAGACCTCTGTGTGTGTGTGTGTGTGTGTGTGTGTGTGTGTGTGTGTGTGTGTGTGAGAGAGAGAGAGAGAGAGAGAGAGAGAGAGAGAGAGAGAGAGAGTATGTGTGTGTGTGTACAGTGAGCTTTGACAGAAGTGCCAAGGCAGTCCACTGGAGACATGGTCGTCAATGGAACAAATCCCAAATGATCCAGGCCTTCACACGCAGCTGATTTAAGTAAAACAGTTACAGGCCCATGTGCAAAACCTGGTAACCATTCCCAGGGTAGATGGTAGTTTCACAGAAGGAGAAATGAAATGAATAGAGATTGAGTAACTTTCCCACATTTGTATAGATTGCTATTAAACTAGGATCCAACCCTATTTTTGATGCCAAACTTTTTTTTTCCTATTGTCTAATATCTTGATATTTTTGGATTCTAGCCATGATCTCTTAGAGAAGGAAGCAAGGAAGGAAAGAAAGGAAAAAGCGAGGTAAGGTAGAAAGGAGGGATGGAGGATACAGGATAGGTACCTCTAAGCCTTGAGAATTTTCTCTGAAAAAATGCCTGGGGAATTTCCTAGGGGACATCACGATTCCCCTGACCAGTGCCAGTCAACTGGACACCCTGCTCGGTGTCTCTGAGGCTGTGATCCTTTTTTTCTTACACAACTGTTAATATTCTTTCCATGTCTTTCTAGAATGTGAGTATGTGACTAGAACCTTTAGCTTAAAAACATGAGAGCAAATAGTCACACTTCACTAATGAATACCTAACATTTCTCTCAAATGCAAAGTACTCACTGAGTGCCTTTACAGGTACTGTCCTGTTTGTCCTGCAGGATTGCTAAGATGCAGTTCCTGGCACCGTTGCTGTTCTTAAAACACAGGAAGAAAGTGAAACTCCATTTAATAAGTTACTTTCCCAAAGTAACTTATGTCGCAAGTTGAAGGATACATCAACACAGGAAGAAAGTGAAAAATCCATTGAATAAGTTACTTTCCCAAATTAACTTATGTCACAAGTTGAAAGATACATCAGGAATAAACCTGTCCAATTCCTGCATATGCTTCTGTTGGGACTGCCCTTCAGCATTTCAAGTGCTGTTCAAACAGCTTCTGGTCTGAAGCTATTCTAGCTGGCTCTGACTCCAGTTGGCTCTGACTCCAGCTGACTCTCTCTGATTCTAGCTCCTGGCTTTCACAGTGGAAGTTTATTGGTTTTCCCAAACCCTAACAATCTCCCAATGAATTTCCACCAACCTTCGAAGACACCATAGGCTCCCCAGGGGGAGACCAGTGACACTGGCTTGATTAGGAAGAGCTACCTCAGTGAGGAGAGGTGAGACAGAAGTGACCCCGTGGGGATTACTGATTTTTATCAGTGCCAGGATTGATTAGGGAGCAGAGCTGAGGGACAGCATCTCTAGCAGTGGGTAGAAAATGGTGCTAGCACTTCCAAATGCCTCCTGTGCACAGCCCCTACACTGAGTGGACTCAGACTAGAGGGAAAATGGCGGAGCTTCTTCTCCCTTCTCTTCTCTCAGGAGCCCAGATCCCACAGCAGCTGTCCCCTGCTGTTTCCAAAATTGAATCCAATTTCTCAAATATTAAAACACCGAGTGTCACCACAATTGATAATTAGTATCACTCCCCATAGCTTTAACATGAAGTGTCTCTCAAGGAATTCCTATATTCAAGACTTAGTCATGGGGTGATGGAAGAAGCAGGAGGTGGGAAAACTGGCAGGGCATGGGTGGTCCCCAGGGACATACATGCGTCTGAAACAGATACCAGGACTCTGATACTTCTTCTCTGTCTCTGTTGGCTTCTGGGTAGAGAGCTTTTCTCCATTAAACCATTGGCTACAGGGTCCTGTCTCACCATCAGCCCCAAAGTGATAGAGACAGACAACCTTGGGCAGAAATCTCAAACCCTGAACCCAAATAAATCTTCCCTCTTTTAAGTTGTTTGCTTCCAGGATTGGTGGCAGTGCCAGGAAGCTGACTAAACACACTGAAAGCTTTTGTTGGAAGTGCTGCCGGGCATGATGGTTGAATTACCTGATGTAGGATGGGAAATGGTCCTTCTCAAACGCCCTGTTGGTTTTGATAGTTGGCTTTGAGCTCATTCATTTTTTAAAAAAAATTATTATTCCAATTTATGTGTATGCATCTGTGTGTCTGTGTGAGGGGCAACAGGGGTCAGAGAGGGCATAGGGTCCCCTAGAGTGAGTCCTCGAATGTGGGTGCTGGGAAGTGAGCCCCATCCTCTGTAAGAACAGCAAGCACCCTGTTTTTCTACTCCTATTTCCTCCCCACTTGCCCTCCCTCGGTACTTACTCCCTTTCTGTCTCTCATTAGAAAAGAACAGGTTTCTAAGAGATGATAACCAAACATGATGAAAAAAAATATAATAGGACAAAACAAAAACCATCATATGGAGATTGGACAAGGCCACTCAACCGAAGGAAAAAAAGCCCAAAGGGCAGGCACAAGAATTAGAGACCCACTCAGGAATCCCATAAAAAAAATACTAAGCTGAAAGATTCTCTCTCTCTCTCTCTTATCTATCTATCTATCTATCTATCTATCTATCTATCTATCTATCTATCTATGTCTCCTGCGCAGAGGACCTGGCGTTCTCTGTTTCAGTCTCTCTGAGTCCATATGAGCCTTGCTCAGTTGACTCTGATGCTCTTCTTCTCCTAGTGTCCTCTAGCCACTCTGGCTTTTCCACTTCCTCTTCTGTGGAAGCTCCGAGGGGAGGAGATGAATGCAGAAATCCCCTTTAGAGCTGTGTGTTCCGAGGACTGTCTAGATACAGTCTGGCTGTGGTTTAGAGCTGTGTGTTCTGAGGACTGTCTAGATACAGTCTGGCTATGGATCGCTGCAGCTGTTTCCACCTAGTGCAGGAGGAAGCCTGTCTGGTGGTGGCTGAATAGAGCACTGATCTATGTGTATGGCAGAATCTCATTAGGAGATCAGTAATGTTTGGATCTATCCTAGATCTCTGTGCCATCCAATCTGTGGTTCTTGGTCTTAGTGTTGGGTATGGGTTTCATTCTCATGGAGTGGACCTTAAGTCATACCAGGGATTGGTTGGCCATTTCCACAAGTTCTGTGCTAGGTTGGTTGTTCTAGCATATTTCACAGACAGGACAAACTGGAGGTCAAGGTGCTTACATATCTCTTTTGGTTGTATGCAAAGGACCTCCCAGCACCCAAGAATGTGGGGGTGAAGCTTTCATGTGGGCACCAGCTTGACTTCTCCAAGTTGAGTGTGGGTGCTGTCCTCGGCAATGGGGCCTTGCTGTCACTTTGCAGGGAGTCACCCATTGTCATAGGAACAGCCTGGGATGTTTGGGAATTTCCATGGGTCCCCTGGCCAACAACTCAATTGAATGCAACCAAGTCCTGGTGCTGGAAGCCTCGTTCAGTGACAAGAGATGTCTAGTTGGGACTCCATTATTAGGAGAACTCGTTAGAAATATCTTCATATATTTCAGAAAGTTCCACTGCACTAAATTTCCATACCTTCCCTCAAATCCCCTCAAATCTAGATATCTCTTCTCACATTCTATCCCTCAATCCTATTGCCCCTCCCCCTCCCCACCTGATCTTCCTGTTCTAGTTCCCATCTGCCCCCAATCCACCCATAAAGTCCATTTCCTTTACCAGGGAATCTATGTACCTCCCCCTGCCCCCAGTCCCTTTCTCCAAACCTAGCCTCTCTGGGTCTATGGATGGTAGGTTGGTTATCATTTATTTATCTAATGGCTACAGGTCATGTTTATCTTTCTGGATCTGGGTTACCTCACTCAGGATGAGATTTTCTAGTTTCATCCTTATGCCTGTCAATTTCATGATGTCAATTTTTAAGAGCTGAGTAAATACTCCATTGTGTAAACGTACCACATTTTCTTTATCCGTTCTGTTGAGAGACATCTAGGGTGTTTCCAGTTTCTGGTGTTTCTGGATACTATGAAGAGAGCAGCAGTGGACACTGAACAAGTGTCCTTGTGGTAGGATGAAGCACCTTCTGGGCATGTGCCTAATGGCATAGCTGGATCTTGATGTGTGCTGATTCCCATCTTCTTGAAGAAAGGCCACACTGATTTCAATAGTGGCTGTACACGATATGTTTACTGGCAAGAGATGAATGTTTTCCTTACTCCCTATCCTCACCAGCATGAGTTGTCACTTGTGTTATTGATCTTATCCATTCTATCAAATGTAAGATGGAATCTCAAAGTAATTTCAATTTGCATTTCCCTAATGGCTAATGATTTTGAATATTTAAGTATTTCTCAGCCATTTGAGTTTCCACTATTGAAAATTCTATTTAGATCTGTACTCCATTTTGAATTGGACTATTGGTTTTTTGATATCTAGTTTCTTGAGATACACACACACACACATACACACACACACACACACACACACACACATACACACACACACACACACACACACACACACACACACACACACACATCTATAGCTACTCTATCAGTGCTGGACCCGCACTAGGACTCCTCTCAGACATCCTGCTGTTGCCCTTTGTTGTCATGGAGATCCTGTAGTTCTGGATTTGTGGGACCAGTCCCTTCATGCACTCCAGCAGTTCATCAATGGGGTAGATGTGGGGTGAGCCAATTCGAGGCCTTGGATCTGGGCCTGAGAGGAAATGAGCTGGTCAGCCTGCTGGCTCTCCCGCTCTCATGCCCTCAGGGCTGGCTCACCAGCAACCCTGCTACCAGGGCCATCTCTATCCTGCTGCTCAGGAAAGATGCACGGCCAGCTCTCCTGAATGTTGCAGCTGGTGAGGAACATGGCCAGTTCTCCTACTCTTACCACCCAGGGGCCAGCTCTCCTGCCTGCCATAGATGACAAGGATGAAGGAGGGGCAGGGGCCGGTCTCCTGCTCTCACGTCTTCAGGGCTAAATCTCTCATGATGTTTCCAGGTGGCAGCCCACACCCAGAATGTCTGTCTGGTCTTTGGTGGTAATAGATTCTTGCTGTTTCAAGGCCACAGACCTATATATGAACCCTGGTGACAGCACAGGCCAGAGCCCTACCAGGGTCCCAGGTGGCATCACTAGCTACTCCCATCAGGCTGTTCCTCACTTCCTGTTCTGCCTTTCTTCATGTGTCCACATCCTTCTGTTTCTCTTTCTCTTCCATTTTACTCCTCTTAGTGGTGCCCAAGGTCTCTAAGTGTCTCAGATCTTCTCTGGAGCGGTCTCATGAGTACTATGCCCTGCTCATGCATTATGGCACTGGGCAGGGGCCACCTCTGTATGGTCTGATACCTTCCTACTCATGGCCTGCATGGCACTGTACTGGTGGTCATCTCAGTCTACATCCTGGTCTGGGCCCCATGATCTATCTGGTGTTCATCTCCAGTTTGCTCCTTGCCCAGGGCCCCAGGTCCAAGGTGGGGGTTCTCCTAGTCTCTGACTTGATCCTTGTCCTGGCAGCCCACTGGGACCTGCCTGGTGTCAGACTGGTGGTCATCTCAGGCTCAGTCTTTTCAGAGAATATTAGATTACTAATATTCAGATGTTCTTAGATCAGAACACTAAGCATAGACATAGCCTCTCCTCTCTGCCACCTACTGACACACATGTGACATAGCAGCCACATCTGCAGTGCCTCTATTATAGTGTTTTATTATTGGTGAACTCTCTCTCTCTCTCTCTCTCTCTCTCTCTCTCTCTCTCTGTGTGTGTGTGTGTGTGTGTGTGTTTAGGTTAGAAAAGTTTTCTTCTAAGGTTTTGTTGAAAATATTTTCTGGGCCTTTGAACTGAGCTGCTGCTGCTTCTGCTTCTGCTTCCTCTCCTCCTCCTCCTCCTCCTCCTCCTCCTCCTCCTCCTCCTCCCCTCCTCCTCCTCCTCCTTCTTTACATATTGTTCCTAGGTTTGGCATTTTCATATCATCCCAGATTTCCTGGATGTTATGTGTCAGGAGTTTTTTAGATTTAACATTTTCTTTGACTGATTTACCCATGTCGTCTATGGTGTCTCCAGTGCCTGAGATTCTCTCTTCCATCTCTTGTATTTTGTTGGTCAAGCATGCCTCTGCAGTTCCTGTTTACATTCCTAAATGTTTCATTTCCAGAATTCCCACAGTTTGGGAACTTATTGGCTTTTTAGTTTATTGAGAATGTATTGACTCTATTTCCATTTTCAGGTCTTGACAGGAATGTTCATTTCCTTGTGCTGTTGTGTTCTTCTGGACTTCTGTAAGGCATATAAGGATCCCTATCATGTTAATACAGGTGGTTTTAAGTTTTGTTTGTTTCTTTCTTTTGTGTTTCATCTGGGTTGGAATATTCAGGGCTTGCTTGCTAGGACAGATGAGCTCTGGTGGAGACATGTCACCCTGACTGCTACTGATTATGTTCTTATGTTTGTGCCCAGGCATCTGGGATTGGTGTGATTATAGGTCTAGGAGCTGAGTCCTGGATTTGTCTTTGTTGGGTGGGTGTTTTATCCTTTGGTTTCTATTTCCTTTCTGGACGTTCCCAAGAATGTGACAGTTGTATGTTGCCTAGTAGGAAATTTTCTTTGCACAGATGGTTGTGGCCACTGAGGGTTCCAGGTAAAACGTGTTTCTGGGTATTGGGAGCTGACACTTAGGAATGGGGATAGGTAAAAGTTTGAAGAGTTTACAGTATGGAGGAGGTCAGAATGTTCAGTGAGGACCTGCTAACTTTGTATCTTTGGAATTGGGGGAGACAGTGAAGAGAGGTTACCCCAGAGGGTCAACTATAGAACTGTGGATGAGACTTGGAGTTGGATCTAGAAGAGCAGAAGGAGCCAGGGAAATCTACAGGCAACCTACCTACTTCCCTTGTAGGAGAGGTCGGTCTGTGGGTCAGCAGGGAGTGCCTGCCAGAGCTGGGGGCAGGATAAAGCAGCAGGCTGAGAAGGGGAGGTCAGGAGGGGAAGCTTTGTGGGATCCACAGGAGACGTGGGCTGCAGCAGGTGTTCTGTTGCAGAGCTAGGGATGAGACTGGACTATTGGGTCTGGGGAAACAGAGCAGCAAGCACTCTTAACTGCTGAGCCATCTCCTTAACCCTGAGGTCCACATATTTTACAAAAGACAAATTCAATATTCTCAGTGTTAATTCGGATAGATCTCACTCTTTTTTATTTATACCATTTATTCGCAATGATGTAATCTATATGACTCATCTGTTGAACATACATATTTGAAATTGAACATTCTGGTGATACTTCCCTGTGCACACTCACTTCAGCATCTTATGAAATGAGAAGCAAAGCTTGGTGCTATTTTTTGGCAGCATTGTGCCCAATGCTTTGTGACGAGGTATGAAGTGGAGAGGGCTCACTGGTTTGAAGTAGGGCCGAGTCCGCTGACTGAAGAATCCAGGAGAGGATCTGGGGATATCTGGGACGAGGTTGAGTCTTAGAGGTGATGAAGGATTTATGCATGAAGGAGGCGGGGCCCACCTAGGCCATCTGCCTTCTCTGTGCCCTTTGTGTTCTTGTGAGGTGTCTCACTGGGAAACCCGAGCCTCCTCAGGCAGTGTTCCAGAACTTACTTACCTTGGTCTACTGTCCTCTCTGTAGTATAGCAAGGATCATTAAAGGTTTGTTAGGGTCCTGGGGTCCCTGATGAGACAGAAGGTCTCAGAGTGTGGGATAAGAGTTTATTTCTTTCAAAGTACAAACAAGTCTTGAAGGAAGACCCTGTCATCTGACCAAGACAATGAACATCCCGAGGGATGCAGTGTCTAGTCACCAGGGCTCAGCGGGGGCTTTGTTTTGTTCTGGAACAATGTGGTAACTGAATAACTCTAAGGAAGGAGTCACTGGCTCAGACTCCACCCTCTATGGCCTGGGGTGAGGTGTGTGTGTGTGTGTGTGTGTGTGTGTGTGTGTGTGTGTATGTGCTGGAGTTCGTGCATGTATATATGTGTGCTCCTTGCATGCTTCTTCATTATTTTCCAAGGACTATCCAAATGTGTCTTCTCTCTGGTCTCTATCATATCTGGTGCATATCTCTCTATTCGATCAACCCATCCCTAGGTGAGGGTGCTGGGTTGGTGCTGCGGTACCTCAGCTCCAATAGCTGAGAGCTGCAAGTTGGCAAGCAGCAAAGAAGGCATGCAGATAATTTCACACAATCTGTTTCACCACAGTGAGGGAGCCATGATAGGCATGTCTTGATTAATTGTCAAGTGAGTTATGCTGACTACCAGTGTGCTCTGGAGGTGCAAAACAGGAAGGCAGGGAAGGATCTGTGGAGAATGTGGGAATTGAAGAGGGGTTTGGAGCCTGAAAGAATGCTAAGCTACCTGAAAGGAAGCCAGAGAATGCACAAAGCCTGAGGAAAAGCTTGGAAGGATGACACCAATGCCCATGGTTAGCAGGCTTTAGGGAAAGAGGCTCGGTGTGAAAGGGACTTTCCCTCATGAAGGGTTGATGTTCAGACATCATTAACATCAGCTCTAATAGAGGCACCCTGACACACAACAGTTATTGAACACAAAATCCTAGCTGAGCACATGCTAATCACAATCTCAGTTAATCCTCCCAAAGCCTCACAGAGCACTGTGAGGTCCTACAGGGATTTCAGAGATTAAAAAAAGGGAATCCCCTAGGGTAAACATGACCTCCTGGGAGCACAGCCTGGGAGTACAGCCTGGGGTGCTCCATTGCCCAACCGCACCTGGCAGGGGAAGCCATTACATTTCCCAGGTATAAGCTATGGTTCAAGCCCTGCACTAGGGTGTAATGTATGCATTGACTTGCTTAAAAATTTTTTTTTCATTTTATGTATATTAGTGCATGCATGTCTGGGTACCATGTGTGAACAATGTCTATGAAGGCCAAATGAGAGCATTGTATCCCCTAGAACTGGAGTTAGGATGGTTGTGCAGAGAAAGAAACCTTGATCCTCTGGAAAAAAGCATCCAGTGCTCTCAACCACTGAGCCACCTCCCCGCCCACTGAGCCACCTCCCCGCCCACTGAGCCACCTCCCCGCCCACTGAGCCACCTCCCCGCCCACTGAGCCACCTCCCCGCCCCCCGCGTTAACTTTCATGCTTCTTCTAGCTACCTCATGGGCTATCTCCTGCTCATTCTCCCATTCTCTACAACTTCAGTTTTCCGGAGATGATAGAAAAGGAAGTTAGAGATAAATTGTGAAGGGCTTTGAATGCTAAGTATGCATGGGAAACACCATATTCTGTAAGTCTATGAGATTTCTACCCTGGTCACTCCCTGAGTTATAACAGAGTCCTCCCACGCCCAGCCCAGGGCAGACACCCGCCTTCACACCTCCATCATGTAGCCCAGTGTGAACTCACATTCTTCACCTCAATCTTTCTGTCTGAGTGTCAACCTCTAGGCTCCCTCTTCCTCAGCATCACAGTTAACCCAACTTCTCTGGATGACCTCCGCCCCCAAGTCTGGAGGCCTCTGGTGAGTGTACTCTAGAGCTCCGTGTAGATGGCAACAATGTTGCAGGCCTCTGTGAGTGTACATAGAGCTCCGTGCAGATGGCAACAATGTTGCAGGCCTCTGTGAGTGTACATAGAGCTCCGTGCAGATGGCAACAATGTTGCAGGCCTCTGTGAGTGTACATAGAGCTCCTTGCAGCGCAGATGGCAACAATGTTGCTTGTTTGAACCTCAGGATCGGAGGCCACAGTTTATTTATTCAGCACAGCTGTGAGCCCCTGCCATGTAGCCCTCTGCTTCAGTTCACTCAGCCCAGCGGAGGTGCCCTCCCTGGACTCTGGCACTTTTTGTCTCCGTACTAGTATTTTTTCCCACAGCAGAGCCTTCGACAGTGACACCGGCCACTCCCACCGTGTCTCACCTGGTACTGAGTCTTCCTTGGCTTGAACCATCGTTGGGCATCAGATGACCACAGCTGGTTCAGTCGTGTTAAAGCAGCAGTCCTAGGTTGGCTTCACTAAGTTACCTGCCCAAGATGGGTCTGGGCACTTTCTGCTTCTGACAGGATTATAGCTGTAGTTGGTCCCTCTCTCTGCTTGATGGTAAGTTGCCCTGTCCCATCCCCTTCAGAAGCGCCTGCCATGTAGTCTGCCCTGCCTGTTCCCTGAGATCTCCTGGACTCCCCTATACTTAGCAACTTGAGAGTCAATGTTGAGTGTGGGGGGAGGTTTCAGACCCTGCTCCAGCTGCAAGAACTCATCCCCATAGGATCCCCATAGAACCACACAGGTTGTTCAGTATGGTGACTCATGCTGTGGTTTCTAGACCAGGGAGAGCCCAGCCTCCCCCAATGACAGGCTCATTAGTGCAGTGGGAGTGCTTTCATCAGAGGGAAGAGATTCTGCCGGGGTGAAATGGAGAACCAGCATTTACTAGGTGCTCACTCTTTACCAAGTACTAAGTCTAGCACCTGTTGCTAGTAACACCATGTCTTACACAAAAGCCTCTTTAAGGTGTCTGGTGATAGTCTGCCCGTTTTGTTCCTTATACAAGGGAGGTTCTTTAGAGGGTGAGAACTTGTCAGAGGATGACAGGCATTAAAACCAGAATTTAGACACAGGCTGCCCACGTATGCTCTGGTCCCTAACAGCCACCTCAGCTAGCCCTGCGTCTTCAGACTCCAAAAGGTCCCCTGATCAGTTGGTCCCTTGAGTTCTGAGATCACATTTGGCTCCAGCTTGCTTCTTAGGAGGCTTTAGAAGGACGAGTCCCTCTGTGCTCCTCTGAATAATATAATTAGATCCACTTGTAGCTTGTGATTGGAGTAGTCACTTAAAGTAACACCCGCATGGATTACTCCTTCTGTGTCTACCCTCCCCCACCTTTTTGCCTTTCCTGTTCCGTCTATCCAGAGGATCTGGAGGTGGGTTTTACTTTCTCAGGGATGGTTCAAGCTCACCCTGTGACTTGCCTTGACCAGCCGGAAACAATGGAAGTGTATTCTGGAACCTTCCATCTTAAGGCCTTTTAGAGGCCTTCTGAGTTTGTTCTCAGAATCTAGTCACTATATGAAGTGTAGACATTCTACTCAAGGAGACTGCCTGGAGAACAGGTGCCAGCTCTGTGCTAGTAACTAGCTCCAGACAGGTCGTTCAAACCTCTCGGTGTGCCCTGGCAGGGTTAGACATCTCCAGTGACTTCAGTTGGGGCAGCACGATTCACCCCAGGAAACCCACAGAGTCAGGAGCAAAGTCAGAGAGTTCTGGAGCTATGCACGGCTGTGTATACAGACAAGATATTATCAAGAGTCAAGGCCTGGGCTGGAGAAATGGCTCAGTGGGCAGAGAACTTGCCTTCTAAGCACAAGGACCTGAGTTCAGGCCCCGGCATCTATGTTAATGATGGGCAGGTATGGTGGGCTGCCTCCGCCTCTGATTCCAGAACTCGCCCACTGGCAAGCTAGCTAACTTAGGTACCTGAGTCAGAGAGCTCTTCCAGTTCAAGTGAGAGAGCCTGCCTGCCTCAATATATAAAGCAAAGAGTGACTGAGGAGGACCTCTAACATCAACCTGGCCTCCACACACATGTAAACAAGCATGCATGCACACTAACCCCAACACATACACACATGCATGCATACCTCCCCAACACAAATACACATGTATGTACATCCACCCCAACACATACGCACATGCATGCATACCCCCCCACACATACACACATATATACACAAAAGAGAGATAGAACAAATAAAATTTATTTATAATTATTCATTGCTCTTTTAGATTATAGATTGACTTAAGAACAACTCAGAGCCTTGCCTAGTGGCATACTCCTTTAAAACCAGCACTGGGGAGGCAGAGGCAGGTGGATTTCTGTGAGTTTAAGGGCAGTCTGAGCTACATAAAAGAGATCCTGTCTCAAAAAATCAAAAGAACAACCCTCTTTCTCGGTTTTTAGATTGAGGAAAAAATTGCTTCTCGGCCTTTTGGCTAAGATCAAGTGTAGATTGAGGGAAAAACAATCTGTGAACAGGAAAAACTTTAAAAATTCAAAGGAAATTAAAGCAAAGTCTTTCTATGATGACGTTATCACCAAACATCAGGCAACAGCGTGGTCAGAGTAGACTACAGGGAAGACAGCAGAAACCGTCTTCCTCATCTAGATGTCTCTTTGGAAGTGTGTGATCTTGTACCTTCCTGATTCCACCCAGGGAACACGTCTGCAGAGAAACACAGATGGTTCCCTGAGCAAATGCCTTAACGTGAACACGTGAAGACTAAATGCGTGTGTCAGGCAACCACCTCTCTTCCCTTGCTTGCAAAGGCTTGAAACATCAGCCTATGTTAAGTATAAGCAGGCTGTACACACCATAGGACATCTGAAATAAATTAATTAAATTCAGCAAAGAACTACAAGCTCCTGCTATAACATTCTGAGAGACAATCTAGATAAATTTGATTTTCAAGTACTCCAAGTACAAAATAGTGAATCTCTACCTTTTTAGAACCACTAAACAGTTCTACTTGTTGTCTGGCTCAAGTCTCTAGAATAGCCAGATTCATCCAGCAGATACACAAAAAGGCTACTAGGCAGAGTTTGTTAAGATAAACATATTCTAGAGCTGTGTATCTGCTGGATGAATGAATGAATGAATGAATGAATGAAAAGCTGAGCAAAGATTGCCTAAAAGAAGGCAATTCTGCAGAGCCATGAGGTTCTGAGGGGCAGGGAGGAGCATTCCAAAGCACAGAAATCAATCCAGGGATGAGAGGTAGCTAAGCCCTTCTTAGGCCCAGGAAGCCCTCCCTTGCTCTCAGAACCTCCTCAGCTGGAAGGGGAGCTGAGCTGAGATGGTGAATGGAAACTTAGCTAGTGTGGTGTGGTCTCCACTGCTGCTACAGGACATGGCAGTGCTGGCCTCTGTCATGGACGGGGGATGAGATCAGGAGCAGAGAAGAGGGAGGAAAGCATCTATCTGCCAAGTGCCTGGGACGAAGCACAGGACAGAACACAGAAGCTCGTGTGATGGATGTTTACTGGTCCTGTCCCTGTCAAAACTGACCAACCTGAAATTAGGAAAGGAACCCCTACAAAAGTTCCTCAAAACCTTTCTCTCCCAAAGATAGAGAGACCCTGGCTTTCAGGGGGCCTTTCTCTGTGTGCTTGTGCTCCGCCCCAACCCCTGTCTGTGTGTGTGTGTGTGTGTGTGTGTGTGTGTGTGTGTATGTGTTTTTCCTCATCTTTAGTAAACCCCCCTTTCACCAGCTGATTCTGTCTGCTATGTTTGAGAATGTCTCCGACACTACCTGTCATGGTCAAGGTTTATTCTGCCTTTTAAATCTTTAACCGACAGAGACAAGGAACCCTGTAAGCTCCTTAACGGTAACAGCCATGCCTGCCACCCCAGGGTTGAAAGCAGCTTTGTACCCACCCAGGATTGTGCAGGTACACGGTGGACACATAAGTGCCAGTCTCATCCTTGCTACAAGAGGGACAAGAGCCATCAGCCTGGGAGTCAGCTTGCCCTCTTTCCTTTCACAAGGACGGCGTAGAAAATTTCTTTTATGGGTAGCATCTGGTTTGGTCCTCATAGCAACCATGTATGACACGTGGGATTGGTCAATACTGTTATCCCCAGACGAGGGGACAGTTTCAGGTCACTCTGTGACTTAGCGAGGGAAAAAGAGAGAGTCCTGGCCTGGTCTTGAAAAGTCCTGCAGATGTTTCCAGCACCAAATTGCCTTTCCCCGGGCTCCCAATAGGCAAGGCCAGACCGCAGCAGCTTCAGTGTGAGTTGGAGTGAGTGATTGCATTTTCACAAGCCTGCCGGTCTCCGAGCTCCAGCCAGGACCTGGGAGCAAAGCACCTGTGGGCCACACTGCTGCATTTCCCCTCTAAAGTAAATCACTGGGGCTTGGAGTGTAGTTCAGGGGCAGGGGAGAACTGAGCATGCGCGAGGCTCTGAGCTAGTTGGCAACACTGAAACAATGAATCCTAGAGATAAATACTGAACAGGCAAAGGAGGTTACCTTTTTGCCAGAATTTTGCTATAAAATTTTCATGCCTCGTTTTGATTGAAAGCTGAATTACGGGCCTCAGGGCAAATGCAACACGAGGCTTCTAAGCATCTCCCTGAACTCATAAGCACTTTCCCCACATTGACCTCTAGGAACTTACCTCAGTATGAGAGTTGATTGTACAGAAAGGAAATGAGAGACCTGGCCCCAGGTCTTCCTGTGGCAGATCTGATGAGGCCAGTGCCTCAAACGCCAGGCAACGCGCTTAGTTTCTGTGACTTCCAGTCCTGGCCTGACCCCACCTGAACTGGTGAGCTTTTGCATGAGACAGTCATCTCGTCTCATAGTGGGGAAAACGAGAGAAAAGCTGTGCCCTGGGAACTTGCACTTCTTCCTAAAGATGAGAAGTGAGCTGGATAATGTGTGCAAGGCATTTACAGTGACTTCTTAGGAGACAGCCGTTCCTCGGTGTTCCATCCATGTTAGAAGCATCCACGGAGTTCGGTTGGCTTGCTTCGCTGCTGCCATTCAGATGTACCCCCTTTCCTATTCAATTATGTTTTTGATTGTTTAAAATTCCAAATTCTGTGAGCAGGAATCAATCAAGCTTTGTGTATTTATTTCACCAGCCTCTGCTGAGTGCACCAGAAACATTAATGAAACAAATGAGATAATTTGTTTCCGAGAAAGCAGACTGCAGAGACCCAGACAAGGTACAGCGGACAGAAGGGTGTTCTTCGGGTGGATTTTGCTTCTCTGACTTCTTGCTTGCTTCTTCTAAACAACAACAAAATTCCCAAAGCCTCTGCCATTTTTCCTGTGCAAATTAGACCCCTCAGGGAAGGGTTTCTGCAGCTGAGGCAGGAGGGTGTAAGTCTTGGCTTTTGAGTTTCAGAATGTATTTGAAAACACAAGATGAGTTTGAAAGAAAGATATTGAATTTTTAAGAGCTTAGGACTTTGAATTCCAAAAGCCCTTTCTTTGAAATAGTCTGGATCTAGAGAGTATAGAGTTAATCACAAATATCTCCCCACCCCCTTTCCCTGTTCCATAAATGTAAAGGTAGTTCCTGGGCTTAGGGGTTGGAGTTGGAAGGAATACCAGAGAAGTAAGAAGGGTTCTGCGACTCTGAGAGAATGAGTGCCAGGGAGGAGGGGCTAGCAGGTTACTGTCTGGAACAGCCTGGAGCAGAGCATACTAGGCATGTTACTTTCTGGAGATGTTTGTGACACTGCCTTGGTGCTCAGCATTGTATAGAGGACCAGAGGCAGCTCCTGTGTGCAAGGAGGCTTGCTCAGACGCAGCCGCACCAGATTGGATTTGGACAGGCAGATTCTGGGACAGCTTGGGACCTTTGTACAGTGCTAACAGAGGAGCGGAGCTGGTGAGCCACAGCTCAGCATGCTAGAACTAGTGAGTGGTAACAGCCGAGGAATAGCTGCCCTTCCTGTCTCTCTGCTTTCCCACGATGGGAAACTAAGTTCAGTATCGAGTAACAAATGGAAGGTGGTTTTTCTTGTGTGTTGTGTATGTTGGACACAGAAATGCTTATTTTGTGCACAAAGCATCCGAGTTCATTGTGGTGTGGTCCCTGATTGGGCAAAGCTGGAAAGGCAAGGAGCTCTAGAAACTTCTGACAGGTCACCTGATCCTGTCTGGGTTAGCAGGGAATGTTAGGGAAGGCTTTTGGAGAAAGTGATGCTTGGCTGTAAATGGGGGAAGCAAGGCAGGGCCTTCTGCAGAAGTGATGCTGGCGTGTGAATGTTCCCCTCCAGAAGTGTTAGCTACATGGGGTGTACCATGCTGGAGAGGACGGACAGGAGAGGGAAGATTAGTTTGCAGAAAAGAGGAATTCACCACTGTGGAGGTTTTCTGAGAACACCCCAAAGATGGTAGCAGTGAGTGTTACAATCACAGGCGTAAGTGAGTTATCAGCTACGAAGGGGAAACCAGTACTTTCCTTTATCCATTCTCAGCCAACATGTAATGGCCAATTACTAGCTGCTAACTGCTTCATCTGCTCCAGCTTTCTGCTGCTTCACTACTGTAACAACCGTGGGAGATAGGTGTTGCTATTTTCTCAATTCTTTAGATTAAAAAAAAATATCAAAAGTATAGTGGGGACAGGTATCTTGTCTGATACCATAGAATCTGATTGTGAACCAGCAGGACTCAGCTCCTGCCCCTTAGCCACACTCACTCAACCCTAGGGCATTCTGGGAAACATGAGCAGAGGATTGGGGGGTGGGGTGCAGCAGGGAGGAGGTGACTAAGCCTACACTGATGGTTTTCTCAGATGAGAGACTATTTTGAACACCTTCTCCAGGTCCTGGTGAATCCTTATTTCCCAGGGACAGATCCACATGCCAGTCACTATGAGATAGATTGTACAGATGAGCTGGACCATCCAGCTCCAAGCATAGCGGACGTTGACACCAATTGTCACAGAGGTTCCTGCTATGCCTTGCGTCAGCATCCCTAGGAAAGCCTTGGGCTGATTCTCCTCTCCGTGTGGAGCTGCTTCAGGAAGAATAGAGGAACCAATAAGGGAAGCAAAGACTATGCATGAGCGAGCAGAGGGTGTGAGCAGACCAAAGATGTCTCTCTGGGCCCAGGGCCCACAGCAAGGGACAGATGGCCCACTGCGTATATCTGTGTCACAGTGAAAAATCACTTGAGAGAGGTATATTCCAGGACAGCAGGATCCTACCCGACTGCTGAGCTGACAAAGCAGATGAATGTTGCCCCAAGAAGGATTATTATCGGCTCTGACCTTGGCACATATAAAAATGACCTCTGAAATGCTATCTGCATGGTCAGACGTACTCTGGAGCATCCTTGGGCGGTGTGAACGAGACCAATAAGAGATGGGATGGGTTGGAGGTGGGGAGGACAAGCAAGACAGTTTGGAGCTTTAGCATCAAAGAAGATGCTGATTCGCGGTCCAGTATGGCTGCTTCATCTAGGTGTCACAAAGCCAGAGGGGAAGGACTTACAGACTTGCTAGCAAGAGATCTGAGCCTCTTGCCCTACTGCATCTCCCCCTAGCTGTGGACACTTTCCCAAGTGACCTCTCCCTTCTGAGTTTCACCTTTGAGGGATGGGTTCTTAAGGACCACTGAGGGCTGCAATGGAGAATTTATGAACTGACATGTGTGTATACTACTCAGGGTTGCATCCTACGCACTTCGGCCCCTGAAGTTCTCATCAGCTTTAGTTCCCATGATCACAGCCACCCCACTCTTTCTGCCTCCCATGCTTGGGGCTGATCCTTGCATTCTACTGTGGGTTTGGTTGGAGAATCTTGTTGCTAAGCCCTTGCACTGAGCTGATCTCAGAATCAGTGTGGTGTCCTCCACACTGGCTGGCTGGTGAAAAGGCCCCCGGGGTGTGATATTTTCTTGGTCACCTGCAGACAGGCACTGGGAATACTTGACTAGGGAGGGAACATTGAGAGTAATTAGTGAGGTGGCTGGAAAGGGACATTGTTTCAGCACAAGTGACATGACTGGGCGCTCCTAGGTGCGTGTGCTATTCATTAGATGATAGGATCTAGTCAAGATTACGATCCTGTGAAGAGCCAGAAGGAGGATGGTCTGAATGAATTACTTTCTCTGAGCCTGTTTTCCTGGCTATAAAATGGAGGTATTTTAAGCTCCTGCCTTTTGGGACTTTTGGGAGGCTAGTACTCAGCAGTATCTAAATGTACATTAAATGTTGCTTAAAGTGACAAGACTGCTTAACGAACATAACTAACCAGGCACCATCTTGAGCAATTGGTGGCAGTTGCCTCATTTTAGCTTTCAGAAATGGAAACCTAGGGACACGGAGAGGTCATAACCATGTTCAGTCTCTCACGGCTAGCCAGCGGGTCAGACCAGAGAGGCTGAAGCTGTACTAGCCTTATTCTCAGAATGATATCCCACAGAGGACCCTGCCAAAGGGCCGTGGAGATACAGAAGATCTAGGCCTCAGCCAATATCTGACTAACATTTGCTAGGTGAAGACTTCTCGTGGAAAGTAGAGCATGCCAGCTTGGCTCCCTGCCACCCCTGCTCTTCACTTAATTTTCGGAATCGTTTGCTCGTGGTGGGGCTGATAGAGCACGCCTTTAACCGCTCTTCTGCAGCTAGAGCTCCTCTGGGTCTGGAGCAGCCTAGAAACCTGAAATCCACAGTGCAGAGCCCACATTGATTCCAGCCACTGAGCACCTGCTTGGTTTTGGAGCAAAGCCCACCCCTCTGCACACCCCATGCCTCCCTGTGCACACTTCATCCTTGGAACAATGCTGCTATAAGATGGAATGATGCGAGAATTTCTGCAGGAAGAGCAGTCGCAGGAGGGAAGCATACAGTTCCCAAGAACTCCTCCCTGCACGCTGAGGGAGAGCTGGGCTGTGGAGTTGTTGGGTCTGCCAGCTTTCCTGGGAGGCTCAGGAGTAGGTTTGAGTCCAACAGAGTTCCAGGTTGCAGACTCATGGTTGCAAAGTCAGGGTTCAGAGCAGAAAAGATGGCCTTTGTAAGCTGTGCCAGGTCCCCTGGTTTATTTGGCCATTTCCTGTCCTTCTTGTTCCATTCTGCAGTCACGCAGGGCAAGAAATATCCCTTCCCATCCCAGTGTCCTTAGCAATGGGGGCCCAGCAGAGCATTGCACTTATATTGGCCTAAAGGGTGATGACTAACCCATCACTACTGTCCAGTATCCAGTACTGAAAACTCAATGTTCCCAGAAGCCCAGCATTCCAGACACAGAGGCAGGTGCTGCTTGGGGCGGAACCTCTCTGATCCTAGTCTACTGTTCTTCCTTTAGCACTGACAAGCTTGGAGGAGACTATGTAGTTCTGTGGATCCAGTCCCACCACTGGCCTAAGTCTCTGCTTTAGGCATGTGAATGGGGTCTTCTTCCCGAACAGGGGCACTTTACAGAGACACATGTCCAAGGAGGGCCTCCCAGCCAGACCAGGCTGGTGGTCTTTCTTAAGGCCATTGAGCACATCTCCGGGCAGTTCTCTGCTCTATGAGCTAGAGATCCACTGAATGGCTTTTCCATGAACAAGGGAAGCATACACACACACACACACACACTAACACAACCAACATCAAAATAATAAGGATTACCAGTCCCTAGTCATTAATATCTCTCAATATCAGTGGACTCAATTCCCCAATGAAAAGACACAGGCTAACAGAATAGATTGGAAAACAGGGTCCATCATTCTGCTGCCTACAAGAAACACACTTCAGCAATAAAGACAGACATTAACCTCAGAATAAAGAGCTAGAAAAAGTTTTCTAAGCAAATGAACCCAAGAAACAAGCTGGAGTTGCTATTCTAATATCTAATAAAATAGACTTTCAACCAAAACTAATCAAAAGAGACAGGGAAGGACACTCATCAAAGGAAAAAGTCTACCAATATGATATCTCAATTCTGAACATCTATGCCCCAAACACAAGAACACCCACATTTGTAAAAGAAACATTGCTGAAGTTTAAATTGCACATCAAAACCCACACATTAATAGTGGGACACCCTACTCTCACCAACTGACAGATCATCTAGACAAAACTAAACAGAAATAATGAAACAGACATTATGAATCAAATTGACCTAATAGACATCTATAGAATATTTTACCCAAACACAAAAGAATATACCTTCTTCTAAGCACCTCATGGTTCCTGCTGCAAAATGGACCATATAGTCGGTCACAAAGCAAGCCTCAACAGACATATGAAAATTGAAATTATGCCTTGTATCTTATAAGACTACCATGGATTAACAACAGAAACATTAGGAAGTCTACAAACTCGTGGAAACTGAACAACTCTCTACTCAATGATCTCTAAGTCATGGAAGAGATTAAAAAAGAAACTAAAGACTTTGTAGAATTCAATAAAAATGAAGGCACAACATACCCAAACTTATGGGACACAATGAAAGCAGGGTGAAGAGGAAAGCCACGCCTTTGGTGGCGCACGCCTTTAATCCCAGCACTTGGGAGGCAGAGGCAGGCGGATTTCTGAGTTCGAGGCCAGCCTGGTCTACAAAGTGAGTTCCAGGACAGCCAGGGCTACACAGAGAAACTCTGTCTCGAAAACCAAAAAAAAAAAAAAGAAATTAGAAAGCTCTCATACCAGAAATTTAAAAGTATACCTGAAAGCTCTAGAAAGAAGAAAGCAAGCACACTGAAGAGGAGTAGAAAGCAGAAAATAATAATAATAATAATAATAATAATAATAATAATAATAATAATAATAAAAAATCAGGGCTGAAATCAATCAGTTAGAAACAAAGGAAACAATACAAAGAATCATTGAAACCAAGAGCTGGTTCTTTGAGAAGATCCAGAAGATAGACAAACCCTTAGCAAAACTAACCAAAAGACAGAGAGATACTATACAAATAAACAGAATCAGAAATGAAAAGGGAAATGTAACAACAGACCGTTGAGGACATTCAAAGAATCATCAGGTCTTACTTCAGAAGCCTGTACTCCACAAAATCAGAAAATCTTAATGAAGTAGACGATTTTCTAGACAGATACCAATTACCAAAGTTAAATCAAAATCAGGTGAACTATATAAACAGCTCTATAACTCTCAAGGAAATAGAAATAGTCATTAAAAGTCTCCCTACCCACCCCCCCAACAAACAAAACAAAACAAAAACAAAAAACAAGCCCAGGGACAAACAGTTTTAATGCAGAATTTTAAAAGAGCTAATACCAATACTCCTCAAGCTATTCCACAAAATAGAAACAGAAGGAATATTGCCAAACTCATTCATCCTGGTACCCAAACCACACAAAGAGCTTGTTCGAGCCTGGTGGTGTCCAGCAAACTCAAAAACCTTATGCTAATTCTTCCTGCTCACTGAGTGATAACACATGTTCTGAACAGCGATTTTCTAACTTCCTAACACTGTGACCTTTTAATACAGTTCTCACGGGTGATGACCCTAACCATGAAATTATTTTCTTTGCTACTTTGTAACTGTAATTTTGCTATTGTTATGAATTGTCATGTAAAGATATACAGGATATCTGGTATGCCAACCCTGTGAAATTGTCATTCAACCCTTAAAGGGTCATGACCCACAGCTTGGGAACCACTGCCCTACATTGACAGGGAGGTTCCAAATTCACTTTCTATTGTGTCTACAACATGGGTAATTTCTGATCCTGGACTCAGCATCCAGTGAGGCTGGAGGACTCTTTTTCAGAGTCAGGATTTCATAAGATCAAAATAAAAGATACAAGGCTTAACGGGGGCCAATTATAGTCACGAAGAGAGCATGCAATTATAAGTTTTCATCATGGTCATATATATGCATCTTCCCTTGGGTCTGTATGTAGACTTATCCGGGTATCAATGCCATGGCACCATTAATTTACCTGTGAACAGCTGACTACACTGTAGATGAAATGTGTACTCTCCCCTTTTTTGTTTAAGGTTATTATGTCATCACAATTACACCCCTCCTCATTCTCCTTCAAATTCATTGCCTCTTTTTAAAAATTATTTCTGTATACATATAGGTATTTGTTGTGTGTATGTGTGTGTATGCACATATGTGCATATATATATATATATATATATATATATATATATATATATATATATATATATATAT
>LR749622.1:466279-484998 GCA_902729485.2 Mus minutoides | reverse complement strand
GGGGGACTACTCCTCCTTGGGGAGGACCCCCCCTGCTCCCAGCTACAGTTGCCTGTAGTTCTTTGTGTAGTATTAAGGCTTCATGGGATTTTTCCCCCTATACACTTTGATGTGTTCCTTGGTGTCTTAGTTAGGGTTTTACTGCTTTGAACAGACACCATGACCAATGCAACTCTTATAAGGACAACATTTCATTGGGGCTGGCTTACAGGTTCTGAGGTTGAGTCTAGTACCATCAAGGCAAGAGCATGGCAGCATCCAGGCAGTCACGATGCTGAGAGTTCTACATTCCAAAGGCAAATGGGAAGACTGGCTTCCAGGCAGCTAGGACAAGGGTCTTAGAGCTCGTGCCCACAGTGACACACTTCCTCCAACAAGACCACACCTCCTAATAGTGCCACTCCCAGGGCCAAACATATTCAAACCATGACCCTGTCATCTTTGTTCAGCTCACGTTTGGGCAGTCATGTTGGTGAGACTATACAGGTACAGCTACTGATGTCACTGGGAGACACAGTCTCAGAGCAAACCCTCAAAATGAAATGCATGCTTAAATCCATAAAAGTCTTAATGACAATGGCCATGTCTTATGTTTCCTCATCTGAGTTCACAGCTCCTGAGTTCTATTCGGCCTCTAGGAAGTCAGTGATCCGTTGTGGATAGAGCAGCCCTCTGGACCACCAACACTGAAGTCTGTAAACCTTACTCACCACACCCTTCAACAGAGACTCTGAGTCAGGTCTTCTGGTGGGAAAACCATGGAACTTAAGGTCATGCAGAGAGCGATGTGCTTCAGGTGGCCTCAGGAGCCCTGGCACCAGCAGATGTGCTCAAAACAAGGCAGCCTCCACAGCAGCAAAGGCCAGGGGGTCCCAGCTGGGCAGTGGTGACCCAACATCCCCTTACTGTGAGTCATACCATGACTCTCTTTCGCTCTCCCAGGAGCTGTGTATTTCTAATGTGTTCACTAAGTCTTCCTCTGCTCAGGCACCTGGAGTGGCTTCTGCCCTTTGGGTTGAGTTATGACTTGGTCCCCACCCTGTCATTTGCTTTAATTCTGACTGACGCTGGGCTAGGGAATGGAGCTGTCGTCCGATCGGGATGTGCAGCTCATGGGCTTTCTGTAGAAACTTGAAGGGCAGCTCATAGAAGGATGTGCTAAGATGCGTATCTACAGCAGGATGGCTTCCTTTCCGTTTTCTCTCTCTCTGTGTGTGTGTGTGTGTGTGTGTGTGTGTGTGTGTGTGTGTGTGTGCATGTTCATGTGGGTATGCATCCATGTATGCACAGCCTTGAGTGACATTCCTCCAGTGGTTTCCTCTTTGCTGCTGAGACAGGGTCTCTTGATGCCCTGCAGTGGCCAAGTAGGTTACGGTGACTGGCCAGGCTCTGAGGGCTGATTCTCAGGCTCATGCAGTGAAACTGTGGTGCTTTTCCCTTTCCTTAGTCCCTTTGCTCCAAACCATCTCTTTCCTCTCTTCTTTTCCTTCCTTTTCTCTCCTTCTCCCTCCCTCTCTCTTTCCTTCCCTTTCTTATTTACTTATTTTAAGCGGATTCTGCTATGTGATCCAGGTTGTCATTGAACTTGTGATCGGTTACCACATCCTCCTAAGTGTTGGGATTAGAGGAATGTATCACAACGCCTGATTTAAGACATCATTTCAAAGAAGGGGAACTTTCTATCTAAAATTAATATGAACAGATGATCCAGTTTGAAGTATTCCCTGGATACATCTAAGTAGCATCACTTATTTATGAGGACAGTTTAAATGTAATGAACAACATCATTATAAGAAACAGTTAAAGCTACATTTCCTAATGCTGCTCAGTAGCTTTTACTAATCTTTATCTCTCTGTCTCTGTCTCCCTCTCTCTCCTTCTCTCTGTGTGTGTGTTCATGACACTAAATTTTCAAGTCTTCTTAGAGATGTCACTGTGTGTTAAAAAAAGAATACTAACTCTCAAGGGCAACTGTCTTCATCTTACACAGAGAAGAGAATTTTCCACCAGACTGCAGAAACCATGAAATGCCCAAGACAAATTCTTTAGGTTATCCTACAGATTCCCCAAGCCTTGTGGGGGCAAAATATTTGTCATCAAGCAAGACAGTAAACTGCTGGAATTGTTCAAACAGGTCATAGTGAAGTCTGATGGGGACACAAGCAGAAATGACCCTCCATCATAATGGCTGACTGGACAAATCCTGATTTATTAGAAGGGAAAGAAGGTCAGAGTGTGAAGGACTTACAGATAGGAGAAGCCACTAACAGTAGACTCGCAGCATCCTGGCCTGATTAAAGCCTCCCTGTCTAACAAGTGGGGTCCCAGGACTCTTCCTGTTGAGTGGCACCCATCTTGATGCACAGACGATACCCTCCTCTAGCAATGCAGTCAGTGGCTCTGAAATTGTCCACCATGTTGACCTACCTGGGGAGTCAGAAGGGGACGATAAGATATTATTAACAGTAGCTCATTTACTTAGTGTTTCTATGCTCCGCACGCTGTTCCTATGTAGGGTCCATTCAGCCCCGTGGGGAAGATTCTAACTGGTGTCTCCGTTTTCCAGGTGTTGAGACTGAGGAACACTACAAGCCCTAGAGCTTACAGTCAAGGCAATGTGGGGTGTCCCTGGAGCCAGCTTCTTTCTTCTTCTCTCCCTTCCTGCTCTTTGGGTTTTGATCTCAAATGGTTTTATTCAGTATTCCTACCTCAGCCAATGCGCTAATGCGGCTCTCAGATTTGAGTGACCACAGCTGAGTTTTCTTTTTGAAGCACAGACTATGTTTCCAACTGATTGCTTCAGAAATCTGTCTAGTGAGTGGCATGGGTGAGAGGAGGAGGTCGAGGGAGATGTCATTGGGAATGGAATTCCTCTGTATAGCATCTCGAGCAAGTCCCACATCTTTGTTTGTTTGTTTTTCTACGTAAGACTTGCCTTTGCTTGCTCCCTGTGACAGTCTCTGGCCTTGTCTGATTTCACCTCTCTTATATTACACTCTTCCATCCTGGCAGCTGTGAGTCTGTCATGGGCTCACCACTAGCGTCCTCACCAACTCAACATGCACACAGCCATTAGCTACTCACTGAAAGGCGGGCAGAGCTCATACAGCCATTAGCTACTCACTGAAAGGCGGGCAGAGCTCGGGAGTGACATGGCACAAGCCGGTATCACACAGCCTAAGTTGTTTGCCGTGAGTTATTTGTGAAAGAGGTAGACACCTTGATTTTATTTTTCTTGTCTGTTCCTTCAAGGTTAAAAGTGGTACTGTCCCAAGGCAATTTAAAAACCTCGTAAACATGCCACAAACAAGAGAGGCTAGCACCTCAGGCTCCACGGTGATAGACCTGCCACGAGTAATAACACTTGTTCCTGACTTTCCCAAAGTGACTTGAGTGGTTTATCATCTAGATGCCGGAGTGTGAGCCAGAGATGGAAAAAGGGGATCAAAGAAAGGGACAGGAACAAAAATGGTGCCAGTCTGCCCAAGTGGCCTGATACGGGAACTAGCCAATGTA
Organism: Mus minutoides; assembly: GCA_902729485.2. NCBI lineage: Eukaryota > Metazoa > Chordata > Mammalia > Rodentia > Muridae > Mus > Mus minutoides. Next base: position 481,482 of record LR749622.1, on the reverse strand, counting down.
GCATAGCAGCACGCTAAACCTCTGAATTCCCCAAGGCCTTCAAGTCCACTTGCATTAGATCAGGCCCTTCCAGTAGAATCCCATGGCCACCAAGCCACCCCCAGGGACACCATCCATATTCACAGTTTCGTGATTCCAATCCCTCTGACAACTGTTCTGGATAATTTGTATGGACAAAGCACTCATACGAGGTGAGGATCGTAGCGGAGGACTTTCAGACATTGTGTCTTTTGTCTTGGCTGCCACCCTGACATGCCTCTAACCTCAACGCACATGTGTTTCCGTGCTGTGGGAAATTCTCATCCCACAGTTCAAAATCAGATCAAGCACGGTGCTACAAGATGGTGGGTTGGAGCCGGGGCTGGGGTCCTGGAAGGGATTTAGAAGCAACTCATCGCAGTCAGGAACTCCATGAAGCCTTGTCTTTCAGCTAACAGAAAGTAAAATAAGTTAGCTTTAAAAGCCCATTAGCTTAGGTCTCGGAAGCCAAGGGAACCTGGCAAAGGAAGATGCTTGGAAGAGAGCTGGATCTGACAGTGTTCAGCTGAAGAGGCAGCCTGGGGATAATTAGGGAAACAAGTGAGGTGCCCCACCATGAGCACCCATGTGAGTGGCCAGAGGTAACTGTGCTAATTACTCAGTCACTCCATGCAAGCCTGCTTGTCCCAACAGATAGTATCTTAGAGTTTCTGCAGGTCAAGAATCCCACAACTGGGAGGCCTCTGGTAATCTTGAGTGGCTCTGGCTTTGAGATCTCTCCAGACACACTATTTGCCAGGTCTGCTGTCTCTAAAGATGGGTTAGCTCAAGGTTTGTCTTTTGAACTCACTCATGTGGTTAAGGAGAATCTCCCATTCCTCACCTGCGGCCTCACAATGGAGCTATTCACCAATTGTGTTCTCCCCACTGCTTAAAGTTGCCTTTCACAACTCTTGGATCCAACCAACGGTGTGACATTTCCTGCACTTCTGTATTCTCTTCACCGACAAGCAGGGGGTGGGAGGGTGCGGGTGGGGGTGGGGGGGGAGGACTAATGATCACGCCACACACAGGGATAGAATCAGGGTTACGCTCAATCTTTGAGACCGGGAAAAGCAAAATGTTTGGGGGCATACTTTAGAGTCAAGACGATGTGTGTGTTTCCTGGATAGTGAGGGCATAGCTTTCTGGCTGGCAGGTGGAGAGGGGAGTCTCTTTAATAAACAGCAGTACCTTCCTATATCAGATTAGCCAGTGTCACATCCACAACCCAGCCAGGCTGGATCTGTGTGGTATGTTGTATAGAGCCATCATGAGACACGGAGATCTTTGAAGCTTACTGGGAACAGATAGGGGTAGAGAGAGGGAGGGAATCTGGTGATCCTGTAATCCTGGCTGGGCTGAACAGGAAACTTCCAGAAGTCCAGAGGCTGCAGGGCTCATGAGCCTCTGTCTTTTTTTTTTTTTCCTCCCTTTCTACTGAGCTATTTAACAAGGAGAGAAGTTTCTAAGTCTGACCACCTGCACCATATGTCAATGGAGGCGTCCCATGACCAGCAGTTGAAGGGGAAGCGATCTGAGGGCACACACAGAGGCAGCTTCTCTCCACATATAGTTTCTGTCTGCTCACTTCCCAGAGGGCCTGGGAGAAGCTAATCTTACCCGAATGTCCCAGTCTCAGCCCAGTTAGCTGTTTCTCCTGATCCTGTTCACTTGGCAAGAGCATCAAGACTCAAAAAGGAAACTTTAAGGATATGGCAGTTGACAGTATGGCTTCATTTTCCTTAGGGGCCAGACATGAAGGCTAAGAGGTCATCTCCAGAAGGAACTTGGGGCACTTATTTTAGATAACAAAGACCAGATTCTACCAGTTGTAATTCCCGGAAGCAGTTCCCCCTTCCCACTCAGGCCTCAGCCTTCCTATATTTAAGATGAGGAGATTGACTTAGAAAAATATAAAACCTCTTCAAGCACATCTGGGAGATGGAGGACTTGGAACACACGACAGAGTGGAGTGTCAAACCAGGGAAAAGTAATTCCAGCCCCAACCTTGGCATGCAGGTGAAGGGCGTCTGTATACACGTATGCGGTTGGAGTCTGTGTGCAGGTGTGTCTGGTTCAGCCTTTGTGTAGATGTCTATTTCCCTGTAGGTGTCTATTTCCCTGTAGGTGTCCTTGTGGAACTCCTGGCTTGGTTTCCTGGCCGTGCTTGGCAGTCTTGAAAGGTCCCTTTATTTCCTAGGTTAAGGAATGGAGTTCCCAGGACCGTGGGGATAACTCTAGGCTAATGCTGTAGATGTTAATACAAAGGCAGGAGCTGAGGGATTAGAGGAGGTCGGTTTACTGTCCTATCCCTGGGATTTAGCAGAGGAACATCATAGTTTAGAGTTTGTGGTGCTGGGTGTGGTGTCAAAGAACAGGGAAGGTGGCCTTGACGTGTATGTGTGTTGGTTAGCATTTTATAGATAGCATTCCCATCCCCCCTTTAGAAGGCAATATGTGGCTAAAAGCCAAACTTTCTAGTTCATCAATTAATTTAGTGGTGCTGGCAAAGAGAAGCAAAGGGAGGGAGTGTTTGTGTTTGCTTTGCTTTGGGTCTGACCTCCACCCTCTTATCTTCTACTTCCCCACAGGGCACATGAGAAAAGATCGTAAATAATAATCTAATGGTCACCATGGAGACTCTTGGTTTATAGAGCCAACATATGTTCCTATATGTACTTTCTTTATTGGAAGATAACACACTTCAGCTCATTTCCTTGTCAACCCAGACAAGAACCAAAGAACACTTAGAAAACACCCGTTCATGAAAAGGGCAAAGTTAATTCACCAAAGAGATGGGTGAGCCGAGTTGGGGGTGTTTCTCATGCTCTAAGCACCTTCAGGCTGAGGCTACCTGTACTGTCCCCGTGGGGGCATTGGACGGTCAAGGGAGGGAACATGCATGTTTGGAGAATGGCTTGTGATTTGCTGGGCTCTGCTATGCTCTAAATGTAAAGGGTCTTATTGAGCAATTCCCGAGGCGGCCACTAGTGTAAGTGTAGCTCAGTGAGAGTTAGACAAGAGGAACAAATGGATGGGTGTTTCCCAGACCCTCTCTCCAGAGTCCTAAGGAGAGCAAGCCCAATAGCCAGTAGATTAACCATCCTAAAGATGAGTCATCTGCCTCATCTGTCCTGAAAATCAAGTTTTAAACTTTACCCTTAAAGAGCAGTTCACTCAGCTAACAGATGCCACCCTGAGATAGACCTGGCTGCTGAAACAGAGGGAACACAAAGGGCTCCCTTCATGATGGGGTGTCACTTGCTGGTGAAACATGGCTGTTCAATGTTCTATGGGTCTTAGATTCCTGTCAGCATTTCTGTTATATTGATGGCCTAGTTGGTCAAAAGTCTCCCTTCACAAGAGCCAAGGAGCCTCCTGGACAGAGCTCATCTAGAAGACAGATGGGATTGGGTGGGGAGAACTGGAGACATGTGGTTATGTCTCCTCCCTTGCTTACCTATTGCACGAGGCCCCTGATGTGTGGTCAGGTTTTTGGTGGCCTTCCAGAAGCTGGAGGTGGACCCAAAGGCAGTGATGTTTCTGTACCTCTCTGAGTACATCACATGCAAAGTTCCCCCTTTCTACAGCTTTACCACCATTGTGCCATGTTGAGGACTTTCAGAATGGTGCCCCCTGGGCCAGACGGCAAGTCCCTCTGAGGCTGTGGGTTTCCTAGCAATGGCTGGATGATACAGAAGTAACATTCGATGTGGCATCTCTATTAGGAGATTTCCTCACCTATGAATTTAGATTGAGTGTGTGCCTTCCTGAACACAGCATTGTGGAATTCTTCTTCCCCCTTGTTTGGAAGTCCATGTGGCTATGCAAAGGATCTCTTGCTAATTTATCTATAGTCCATTTATTTTTATTGGTGTAAAGAGATTTTCAAGGAGTTGGCTCAATTGGATCATCATTCTTATCATGCCATTTCCCCTTAAAGGCCTTTATTTATTTATTTTTTATTTTTATTTTTAGTTTAGTTTAGAAGGCTTTAATTTGCCAAGTCAGTACCTTAGTTCTTGGCCATGCTGTATCCCTGTCAACTTGGGCCTTTGAAAATCACCTGCATTTCCAGCAAGTCCTTATGGCTTAAGGAGCTTTGACATATTCATGAGGATCTCCATGTGACCAGAACAGGGTGCCACCAAATGTAGCAGTGTGTTTGGAGAATGCTATGAGTTTTCTAAGGAGGCAAGGCCATTTCAGGGTTTCGTCATGAACCCTCTCTTATGTCTTTTAGGTAGAGCCTCCTAAACCTCTTACTTAGCTTTTCCTGAGGCAGCCACAAATATAGCCAAGAATTAGCAGACACGAGGAAGAGACAGAGAAGCAGCTCTCATACCCTCTCTCCAGGGTCCTAAGGAAGGCACACCCAATAATGGACAGAAAGGGTGCTATGTCTTTGGTGGGATGGTCCTGTCAGTCACTCAGTTGTGGCCAGTGAGAAACTCTCAATTTTTCCTGAGGGAAAGCCCCACCAGATCCAAGGACAGAACAGAAGTATTTTCGACAGAGAGGTGCTCTGATCTAAAAAGGCCATGATACAGCTGGCAGTGTCCCCTCAAGTCAGCTCTGTAACTCTGTGGTCTCTGCCTTGGCGTCTGAAGTCACTGCCTAAGCCAACGGAGAAGCAGTGTATCCTCCCCTTGGCGTCTGACGTCACTGCCCAAGCCAATGGGGAAGCAGTGCATCCTCTCCTTGGCGTCTGACGTCACTGCCTAAGCCAATGGGGAAGCAGTGCATCCCTCTGGCATCTCCTCACAGAGGAAGGAAGGCAGTGCTGCAGAAGGGGAAGAGGTAAACTGGGCTCCCCTAGGTGATGAAGAAAGGTAAAGCCCTAGACCAAGGTCAGAAGGACAAACTGGACCTGATGCGGAACTCTTAAGTAATGGTCTGCCATCCCAAAGAGAAGTGGGCATGTAAGTGGAAGTTCCCACTGCTCATTCCAGAGGGGAAAGAATGCCCGTGTTGGCTGGGGACAGGTGTCTAGAAAGTCCTTGTTCATAACCTAGAGACAAGAGAGAAGGGTTGAAAGGCCATGGGCATAAAGATGATTGGAATGTCTTACGGAGTCTGCTAGCTGGGTGCTGTCACCTGGGAGGGCTGGGGGAAAGGTAAGAGTGGCTGTTCTACCCAGGCAGGATAGGCAGAGGCCGTGGGCCTTCTCAATGGAAGCTGCGGGGAACTGCCGTTATCCGAGAATTCATATGTCTGCATCCTGGAACCCGTGTTGTTTGTTAACAGCTGAGCTCTTGCCCCGAGGTTGGAGCAATGTGGTCCATGTCAGTGATTACCAAGAGGAAGTCTGGCAGGCCTGTCTCACCAGAAAGGGACATCCATGAGTTTTATACTGGGACTCTGCTGGAAGTGTGGTTTATGTGCAAGTCATTTGGTTATTTTAAGAAAATAACGTTGGAGAATAAGCCAAGATGGAGAATATGAAGAGTTCCTGTGAATGTTTTACAACTCTCCATATAATAGTCTTCACATTTTACTCATGAAGGTCAAACTTGATAACCTGACCATGGTGTGGGATTGGAAATATTCTAGAATGGAAAACCTGTGGAGTGCTGTTTGAACCAGAAGACAAACGTGGAGAGGAGTTAGGTCAAGTTTATGCAAGGGCAGAGGATGTGAATCAGGTCTGCATTGCAGACTTACACTTGCTAAAGGAGACAGGCCACCCAGCCGCTCTGCCACCGGGAACCATCATACATTGGGCAGCACCATGGCAGGCCTACCCCTAAGTCTTCAAAACAGGAAAGAACCCATCTAAAGGCAACATTAAGCATGCAACTGCAGGGGCAAATTCAGACACATTTTGACTTTATTGAGCCTATGATGTATGGGGAACCAAAAAGAAAAACAAAACAAAACAAATCAAAAATGCGTTCGTGAAGTTAGCTAGTATAGAAGAGACTTGACTTCTCTGTGACTTTGAGGACCCTACCCCACTGGATCTCAGTCCCCCCTCATGATAATAAGAGGGGGGCTAAGCATTCTCAGTGATTAGCCAGTGGTTCTAAGCCTTCCTCATGCTGCTACCCATTAATTCTTTATGTTGTGGTAACCCCCAACCATAAAATGATTTTTGGTGCTACTTCCTAGCTGTAATTTTACTACTGTTATGAATTGTAATGTAAATATCTGATATTTATGATGGTCTTAGGTGACCTGCATGAAAGGGTTGTTTGACCCCCAAAGGGCTTACAACCCACAGGTTGAGAACCACTGCTCTCGGCCTTCACAGTGGAGTGGTTACTTTTCAAGTCCTTGCCCTAATTTAGGCCCAGAGCTCTGCACTGGGCAGTGTACTCATTGATGACCACAGTAAAGGAGCTCTGGCTTGCAGGAACTCCAGCCCTCAGGGAAAGAGGCCTTTGTGTGTAGACAGCCTGAACACCTGATGGTTGATTGTCTCCCTGCAGTGCCCCCTTGTGCTTTGGAACTCCATATGCAGGCCTCCATATCCATATCCTCCTGTTCATTTGCAGGAGGGCAGCAACCTGTTATATAACACAGGGAACTCAAGGAGCTGGTGTCTGGATCAGATGGGCAGGTCATTTCCCTCTGCTTCCATTTGCACACCAGATAACAGTATCAAAATGCTAACCCCCCCCTTCCCCAATCCCCAGAGAAAATGCACAGCACACACAGAGGCAAGGATGCCATCCGTATTCCAGTTCCATTCCAGAGCAAGGACCCAGCTGACAGTGAAGCAGGCAGTTCAACGACTGGAAGTCCTGTCTCTAGAAAAAGAACTATTTTCTATCCTCTTTAAATTCAAAGTATGTTCTTTGCAGCCCTTGTTTATATCACCTCCTGTAGTGCCTGTGTGATCGGGGTGAGACAGCTATCAGTTATCGAGGTTGCCATGGAATAGAGTCTCCTATACTGTCTGAGACCCTGATCAATATCAGGGGTGCTGCGTATTTAGCATTGGGGCCTGTACAACATGTGAAATCTATTCGCTGAACTTCCAGGAACACTGTCACCTAGGACAAAGTCCTTCTGAGCCATTAGCAGCTACCAAACCCTAGCTCTGCCTCCTGGTACCCATGACCACATCCATGCCTGCGAGGATGCTCTCTGGGAAACATCTCCTGCTAGGGCTGTTTGTAGAGGCGCTCAGTTCCTCTCATTTCCTTTACACCTGAGGAACTCATTTCTTCTTCCAGCTCCCTAGTATCTTTGACTCAGCAAAACCCAAAAGGCTGACTTTGGCCTGTATTCTAGAAACTCACACTAGCAAGTCAGTGAAAGGGAGGTGCCAGTTAGCCAAGTGTTGCGTTCACATGCACAGACAGGGGCTAATCCTGCTTCTGTCCATTCATCTTGCTCTCATGGACCAGCACTGGTCTTCCTTGGGTCTCGGGACCCCATTCAATAGGGAACCTCAGTGTATCAGCTACTGTTCTTGTGTTCTTCCATAATGACAGGGAAGGTATAGAGGCATGCCAACAGAATGGTGAGAGATCACATCCCAGTCACACAGGGAAACAGAGAGAGTGAAGGAAGTGTGGGGAGAGGTTATAAACCCTCACATCCTACCTCCACTGATGATGCACCTTCCCCTGCAGGAAGGCCCCTCCTCCTAAAGGGCCCAAACCTGCCCAAACAGTGCAACCATTTGCGGATGTGATCACCATCAGTGTGTGAGCCCAGGGGAGTATTTCTTATCCAGTCACTGCGGTTCTACTTGGTCCGTTTATTCTCCATGTTCACAAGGCTGTGGGCACACTTCCCAGTTCTAGCTGCACATCTGTTACTTTCCTTTAACAGTTTTTCTAGACACAGAAACATTGACACCTCAGTCGACTTTACCTTTTCTGTTTGCTTTGTTCTCCCACATCGCACTTAAGAAAAAAAAAGTAACTGTTACTTTAACAAGGTCTTTGCGAGACATAGGCAAGAATGAACTTTTAAGCCCACAAGTATCTTGGCACTTCATCCCACAGAAGTGACTTTGTCATTTAATTCTTACAGATGGGCAAAACAGACCCAGGGAGGCCAATACCATTTCCCAAAGCTACACAGCCACTAAGTGAGGGGAAGGAACCCAAAGCTGCCTTTTAAATAAAACCTATGCTTTTTTTTTTCCACTATGAGGCTCTGCTGGCATCTGGACCATTTATCTATCTTGAGCTTGGTTCTTGGCCCTCTGAACCAGGTGAGTTCTTAGCACACTGACAAAATCAGGACTCTGAGCTATGACATTGTAGTGGTATGATGGATCATAGCACAGTTCCGAAGAAGTCTCTCAAGGATGGTGCTACAGCCTCTCCCTCACATCTCCACAGGCACTACAGGGCATACGCCTTCATTTTCATCTTGATTTCCCCATGTAAAATTGAGCTCATCTTGCTCTGCCTTGCTGGCTAGAGTCCCCATGAGGAAGACCAAATAGGAATTTTAAAACAATACTCTTCAATTTTGTTCTTTATTAGGTTGGATTTTACTTAAAGTCTTCTTGTGTGTTTGGGGTGTATATGTTTATGTCTGTGTGTGTTCATGTGCGCATGTGCACGAATACACTGAGAAGACAGCTTTGAGACACCTTCTCTTTTAGGACAGGGACTCTCATTGGCCAGCAGGTCCCCAAATAGGCTAGGCTGGCTGGCCAGAGATCTAAGGGGACCTGGCTGTCTCTGTGTCCCCAGCACTGTGTCACACTCATATTCCACCATGTCTGGATTTTTTTTTTAAGGTAGATTCTGGAAATCAAACTCAGGTACCCATTGCAAGGCAAACATATTAATGGCTGAGCTATCTCCCCAAATACCCTTACATTGGAATTTCCTTTGGGTGCTATAGAGTTACTGCATTTGTAAGAGCTCATATTGAGAATCCTAAATGCTGTACACTTGATTTCTTCCAATGGTAACATCTTGCACTCTAATGTCTAAGCTACCAAAATATTGAAGTAACACATTTTCATAGTTACAGAGCCATACGAAGAGCATAGAAACAAACAGTGGCTGCATCTCTCTCCTCCTGGCTCTCTCCTCATTCCTGAAAGTCAGCTGTGCCTCCCCCTGCTGTGCCTCCTCACTCTGTCCTCCCTAGTCTGTCCTCCCCAGTCTGTCCATTCCCACTCTATCCTCCTCACCCTTCCTCCCCACTCTGTCCTCCCGACTCTATCCTTCCCACTCTGTTCTTCCCACTCTATCCTCCCCACTCTATCCTTCCCACTCTGTCCTCCCCACTCTGTCCTCCCCACTCTGTCCATTCCCACTCTGTCCTCCCCAGTCTGTCCTCCCCAGTCTGCCCATTCCCACTCTGTCCTCCTCACCCTTCCTCCCCACTCTGTCCTCCCCACTCTATCCTCCCCACTCTATCCTCCCCACTATGTCCTCCCGACTCTATCCTCCCCACTCTGTTCTCCCCACTCTGTCCTCCCCACTCTGTTCATTCCCACTCTGTCCTCCCCACTCTGTACTTCTCCACTCTTATCTTCCTCACCTTGTCATCCCCATTCTGTCCATTCCCACTCCATCCTCCCCACTCCATCCTCCCCATTCTGTCCATTCCTACTCTGTCCTCCCTATCTGTCCTCCACACTCTGTCCTCCCCACTCTATCCTCTCTACTCTGTTTTCCCCACTCTGTCCTCCCCACTCTGTCCTCCCCACTCTATCCTCCCCACTCTATCCTCTCCACTCTGTCTTCCCCACTCTGTCCTCCCTACTCTGCCCTCCCCACTCTGTCCTCCTTCCTCTGTCTTCCCCACCCCATCCTCCCCACTCTGTCCTCCCCATTTTGTGATAATCCCTCCTTATTACAGTGGAATTTCAGGGGTTTTTCCTGACACTCTGGGGAGCCTTCCTTCTGATGATTGGCTCATTGGCATCAGCAGCAGTTAGTCCCACCTCTTCCTTTAGTTACCTGTGTGTGTGTGTGGTGTTTTCTATACATTATAGTATTAAATATTGATGATACCATTTTATATTTTGACATAAACTGCCAGGCCCTATTCTGAACACTTTTTAAATATTAATTAATTGAATCCTTATAGCTACTCTATGAAGATATAATTATTTTTGTGTGTGGGTGTGTGTATATGCATGTGTGCACACACATAAGTACCTGCATATACAGGTCAGATGTTGATGTTAGGTGTTTTCCTCCATAGCTGCCAACCTTATCTTTTGAGATGGATTTGTTCATTGACCCCAGCCCTTACCACCTGGCTAGACTGGATGGTACAAGGGACCTGTGTGACTCTGCCCTTTGCACTAGGGTTAAATATATGCATGGCCACACCTGGCTTTTACATGGGCTCTGGGGATGTGAACTCTGGTTTTCATGTTCACACTCAGACACTACCAACTGAGCCATCTCCCATCCCACAGGAAGACGCTAACCTGATTTTCATTTTGTAGGTTATGTGACAACAGAGAGGTTTGTCATCTTGCCCAAGGTTACCCTGTTAATGAACAACAGCCCAGGTGCAAACTCATTGGTCTGACTCACAGCTAGCACTCCTGACGATGTATGCAATTCGCTGAGAAATGGACAGCTCACCAACTTCCTTAATACATACACATTTCCCCTTACGTTGGTCTCTATGGTGCAGGCTATGAATGTGTCTGATATTTGATATAAGCATGACTCCCATTCTCTCTGTCCCTTCATCCTTATCCCCAGCCCTGACCATCACTTTCTTTCCTCTACACATTTGCTTGGGCTTTCTTAGATTCTCGTACAGCTGCTGTCTCCATGGTCTCTGCTAATTCCCTTGGGCCATACATGGAATCTTCCCCAGCATCAACAAGACAGCCATTGCCTTTATCTCTCCACATATTATGTGAATAATTACATCAATATGGCCCCTCATGGGAACCTTCTGACGCCAACACTGGCTCTTGTTCTTTAAACTCGGTGCCAGATTCCATTTGGTAATATTTTATCTATGACTCTGGTTAGCGTCAGATGGACATACTATTTCCTTAAAGCCCAGGAGAGCCTAGGAAGTTCTTTCTAGTCCATTTAATTTCCATTTTAATTTATAGGGTCCATTTCCTTAAAGAAATAGCTCTAATCTCTCTGTATTCATGTCTTTCCCCAGGGGATGTCTTTAATTTACCAATTAAAAAAGAAACAAATGTACTTTCTGATTATCACTTAGTAACAACATGAGACAATACCTTTGCACTGGGTATGAATTAGGGAAGCTAGACCAATTTGATTGTCTTATACATGATGTTAAGCTCTGAATCCTCAGAAAATGCAGATTGACCATAGGGTGTGGCACTATTATTGAGGAGACATGAACAAACATCTCACCCCAGATAGGGAACCAACCACAAACCAAAATAAGATACTGCCAAAGTCAGACTTAAAGGGCCAATGAGTTTCATTAGGGTAGTTTACAGGATTATGGCTGGAGTTACTGTAGGAGCAGGAATGACTCAAAGGCCACTTCATAAAGGCAGAAACACTAGAGCTCACTGCTCCATAGCTTGGAGGGTGTTCCTGCTGGTCTAGACTGAGAGAGCTTTGCATTAGTCATTACTGCTTAGATGTGCTTGGAGAGAGGGGGAATAGCCTATATGGTCAGTTTCAGGGACTTCCTGAAGCTTTTGTGTTGTTTACTTCCTGAGTTTAAGAAACTTTCCTGCAGGTTGGAAGGCTTCACTTCCCTTTAGAATATCCTGGGCCTTGAACAAGCTTCCCTCCAAGATGGGAATTTGCTACCTAGCAGGTAGGAGAAGCATTCTCTTTGGAGAGGAGCTAGAGTAACCATCAGAGTAGTGTCGACATTAAACCAAGGAGGGAGAGCAGTTGTAACTCTTTCAGGACCAACATGATGTCAGTCATTGTCCTGAATACATTACCTGTGCTAATTTCCAGAATGTAGTCGGGGAGGCCAAGACCGTGCATGCACAGGGTGAAACTTGTTAGTCGTTCATGAGTCTATGACATGGGAATTTCTGTTGTCCATAGCAGAGATGAAATGCTCCTGGAGATGAAGCTGCTGCCTCGGGCTCATCCAGAGAGACACAAGGGTTGATTGTTACTAGGTTCTGGTAAAAACTGGACATGGTATTGTTAACCTGATGCCAACAATGATGTCAGGACCTTTTCCTGCTGGCTTTGGTGAGTCCCACCTCTCTGGTCACTCACAGTTTGCACTTTGTAGCCTCCTTGCCCGTCTGACTCGTCTGGAGGCCACTCCCCTGACTTCTGCTGCACAGGAAGTTTATTCGGGTGTTACTTCTTCCTTTCACGGCCTTTGCTTTGCCCCAGGGGCTCTGCTGAGTACCTGTCTACACTCTGTGGCTTCCCTCTTGGCATTTAGCATCTTCAAGGTCTGGACTCATGCCTGTCTCCTGAACCATGTAGGATACTGGTTGGGTCCCTTTTGGAATCAAGGACCCAGACCACTCAGAACGAGTTTTTTGAGTGAAGAAGAGCTGAGAGCATTCTGTTGGCTCCTGTGCTGAGCTCGGTCTGGTGGCTGCTGGCAGTGATGGCTAAGCATCACCTTCAGCCCTGTGGACAAGGCAGGCCTTGGGGCCTGGGGATTCAACCATGTTTCAGAAGCATCACGTGTCTCAGAACATGTTTCAATAGTGCTAATGAAATACTGAGTCTGTACACTTCATAAATAAAAGTACCCTCAGTTCTAGACTTTCAGGGGTATGGCTCTGACTTAGCTTTGTCTAATCATGCCTCAATGGTATATGACATCATAGCTATGAGAAAACATGCAAGATATAGATGGAAGCCAGAGAGCAGGCAGAAGCCAGTCTTAAACCAAACAGGGGCCTCCTGAAAAATCTCCTGGAGGCTGATCCTCCTGGCTGGATACTGTCCTTCAGGTCCTACCCTTTAAAACTGCCACATTGAGGTCCAGCCTTGGAACATAGGCACTAGGGGTGGAGAGAGGGGAGACCGGTCACATTTCTCGGGAAAACTCCATCAGTATGTTCATTTCAAGGCACTCCTAGAAGCCTGTTCTTTTAGCTCAGCTACAGGGTGGTTTCTGAGATATACAGGGCCTTCAGATGCCAAGGACAGAGGAACTCAGAAAGGCTATTTGAGGTGAAGACAGAAGCTGGGTGTCAGGCACAAAGGGATGAATCGGGGCTGCAGACTTTCTGGGAGATTAAGAGGCCCTCCTCAGGGGAGGAGACCCAGCTGAGGGGGGAGGTGTACATGTAAGCTTGTTAGTCTCCTCCAAGGAGCCAAAGCCTTTGGTGGGATGACTGATTTCTTTCAAATGATGGTTCTCTGACAATGGAAATATACTTTTCTTTTGGCTACAAGGGTGTGTAGCCCCAACGTCTCTGAGACTTTACTATCAAAGGGAAGGAACGATCCTCGTAGATCGAGACGGACAATATAGGTGTTCAATATCCGTCCGGTGTAAGGTGTTCTCGTCCCGTCGTCGACCTCACATAAATCCTCCAAGACTACCCTGGTCTACTTGACAATAAGGGACAGGGAAGTACTAACAGGTGGACCACTCCTTCTGGTGGTCCCCAGCAAAGAACACAGGGCCCACAACCCATCAGCGCTGAGCAGAGATTTCCTGGACGGTTACACGCATGTAAGATGGTGGTGGAGCGAGAGGGTTTCCGCCTTCCTGTGGTGCCCAGCAGAGGGGCGATTCTCAGCCTCTCCAGTCTCACCACGCAGAGAGTGAGCACTGGCCTCTTCCTCCTTTTGTCTGAATACTTAAACAGGTAGTGACAAACGGTGACCTCTATCTAAACCACTGCCAGCCAGACACCAAACAGAGTGGCACTCTCTGTAGTCTGGATCTCATTAGGATAAAGAAAATTAGCTTGCTTTCGGGGATTTGGGAGAGAAATAAATCGCGGCGCCAGATTCACGGACAACTACCAAGTGTTCAGGAGCATCAGCCAACTGTGAAGAAAGACTCGGGGCATGGCCAGAGCCTCATACCCAATACTGGAAGGCATTTTTGTGCCCAAGAGTGTGGGGTGACTCTATTTTGGATTTTCTTCAGGGCTGATGGCTCTAAAGGGGCACTTGAACACACTGATGTTCTAATCACAAAGAGACTGGTGCTGAGAACTGGCTCCATCACTAGATATGTAAAGTGGTTTTTAATAGCTGTAGGAGGTTTAGTTAGGACCAGGATCATCTTGAGGGAGACAGTGGACTTGAACCTGTGACTGCTTCAGGGATCTGGGTGGGTACCATGGGACCCGCTCCACCCTTTTCCGTGATCTGCCTCCTTGCTGAGTCACTGATGAAGGCTGTTTGCAGTGGCTTCTGTCTCAGTCACCTGTTGCCTCTAATGTCTCTCCTTGTTTCTCTAATCCATGGTCCTTCAGTTCATTGACTCTGCCTGCTGTAATGCCCATGGGGCTTTCTGAAATCCAACCTCTGTTCTCCTCAGAGTAATGCCTCCCATGCAGTTACCTGGATGTGGGGTGGGCAAGGTACCTGAATTCCTGTGCATGGCTTTTGGCCCGGCCTGCCTTTGTACAATTCCTCTTTACCTCCTTTGTCTTCACCCATTTAAAGTTCTTCCCTGTATTTTTTTCTTAACCATGTACCTTTCCCCTGTTACCAGCCCAGACATTTTTTTCTTCATCCAGTTGTTTGCCACTTTCCTTTGCCACAGTCCTGTTGGTGAGTAGGTCCTCCGTCCAGTGTTCTCATAATGCTGAGTAAGCCCTGCTACTGCATCTCCCACAAGGTGACTCCACAACCCAGTGACATCACTGAGTGAGGAATGATTTCACAGTACAGTGACATCACTGAGAGTGAGGACTGACTTCATAATGCAGTGACATCACTGAGATGAAGAATTACTTCACAATTCAGTGACATCACTGAGATGAAGAATGACTTCACAATGCAGTGACATCACTTAGTGAGGACTGACTTCACAACCCAGTGACATCACTGAATAAGGAATGACTTCACAATGCAGTGACATCACTGAATGAGAAATGACTTCACAATGCAGTGACATCACTGAGTAAGGACTGACTTCACAATGCAGTGACATCACTGAGTGAGTACTTACTTCACAATGCAGTGACATCATTGAGTGAGGACTGACTTCACAATGCAGTGACATCACTGAATGAGGACTGATTTCACAATGCAGTGACATCACTGAGTGAGGAATGACTTCACAATGCAGTGACATCACTGAGTAAGGACTGACTTCACAATGCAGTGACATCACTGAGT